>PVJO010002345.1:0-145977 GCA_004026905.1 Hystrix cristata | reverse complement strand
GCTTTTGGGTGCCCAGGAGGTAACCAAGGAGCGCCCAGCTGTTTGGGGACCGGATAAATCTTATTCTAATTCTCTACAGTGTTAATTAAATCATGGAGAATTTAGTTCTTAGGATTAAAAAATAATTTAGTGTAAACTATTTTCTTACCAAAAAGATGAATAGGCGGTGATCCTTAAATCTCAGATATACCTAATTTTAAGTACAGGGGTTGGCTCTGTAAAAGAAAACGTTTATTTTCAATTTTTAATTTTAAGTTTTAGGGCTGGAGATATCTCCCTGTGGTAGAGCACTTGCCTAGCATGTGCAAGGTTCTGTGTTTGACTTCCCTCATCAAGTAAATAAAATCAATCAATCAATCAATCAATAAATGGATGGAAAAGACATTAAATGATATCAGTAGCATAATCTGTCTTTCAGATTGTTATACGAAGATATACTAGCTAGAAAACAGCTTGTTTGGCTTTGATATTCTTTCTAGTAGGGGTATTTAAATGTTGTAGAATATTGAAATATTTAAAAATTATAGAATATAGAAAGTACAAAAAGGAAAATCTCCTTCTATCTTGTCCTTTCCCCTGACCTTACAGCTCTATGCCCAGTGAGGTTATCATTACTACTAGTTTGATATGTATTTGTTCATGACATACTATATAAAACATAGACAATATGTAAATAGCATACTTAATGTATAATGGACTTCCTTTATAATAAATCAATATATCCCAAATATTTTCCCATGTCAAAACATTATTAATGTCATTTGTTTGAAAAACTATATAACATTCAATTGAGGAAATATCTCTGTGTGTGTGTGTGTGTGTGTGTGTGTGTGTGTGTGTGTGTGTGTGTTTCAGCGTGATCTGTTCTGTTCTGGAACTGGAAAAACACTTAACATAAAATAACTAATTTATTCTTGTAGAGCTTTAGGTGATTTTAAATTTTTAAAAATACCTACTTCTTGTAAAATTTTTGATGATGTTGCTCATATACAATATTTAAGAAAAAGGTATATCTGTGACTATATTTATTAATCTTTTATGGTATTCCATTTAAGTAGCCCCCAATTGTCACAATATTCTCCTATTTCTTGTATACCTTATTAGGATTTTATTTTAAATGTTAAATTTTAATCATAATTAGTAATTAATATTTGTATGCATAGGAGGCATATCTCTCACATCAAATGAAGGATTAGTTTTCTAAAAATTTAATGGAGACTCTATCCTCTATTTACAAATGTACATTCTTTATTTTTGAAATTTTTATCTATGCACTATAAAATTTATTTTTTGTTTTCTCTTTCAAATTCTCTCTTAAAACTGCACTGCACTTCAAAAAATTAATCATAAATTACACAGGTTTGGCCCTAAATCTATATAATTTTGTTGCTAAATCTTAAGTATAAATCCATTGCTCACACTATTTCTATAAAATATTGATCCTTGTTGCCACATTATTACGATTCTCTCCTCATTTACCCCAATTTAAATCTTAAGCAGTCTTCAAAACTGAAAGGGTGCATTGGTGTTAAACCCTCTGAACTCTTAATGACCATTATAGTTTTTTCTTTTTTCCTATAGGGAGTTTGAATAGGTAGAATTTTCTAAATTGTATGTCACCAAAAACAACTGTCCAATGAGATATTAACAGATATTTCAAAGTGGAAGGAGCTACTATTACCAAACAAATTTGTGAAAAGAAGTTAAACAAAATTAAAATCAATTTGTTGATATGTTTGTTCAAATTTAATTTTATTGCAGAATTTCTCAGAGCTCTTAGTAAAATAGAGTGATTTCTGCTTCTCTAGGAAGTATGATTTGTACTCTAAAATATATTTATCCTTGTTGCTGGGACCTTACGTGTTTCCCAAAGGCCCAAGGGCTTGGCCCTCAGCCAGTGGTGCTACTGGGTGTTAGAACGTTGAGGAAGTGGGGCCAAGTAGAGGGAAGTTAGCTCACTGGGAGGGTGCCTTTGAAGGAGATATTGGGCCACTGTTTTGTTCTTCTTTCTTTCTCTTTGCTTCTGAAGCACAATGAGTTGAGCAACCTCCTCTCCATGACTACTGTGTTGCCACAGGCCCAAAACAGCATGGTAGAGTGACTATGGACTAAAACCTATAAAAAATGAACCAGAGTAAGCCTTTCCTTCTTTAAATTGTTGATATTAGGTATTTTCTCACAGCAATGGAAAGCTGACTAATCTCTTCATAGTTACTGTTTAATAACAAGCATATATCAAGGTCTCATGAAACAAAAATTGAAATGGTTTGGAAAATTATTGTTCCAATTATTGGGTTATGGAGTTCTACATGCTCCATTCATTGGAACTCATGGAAAATTTCCTGTCAAAATACACAAAATGAATTTACTGCTTGCTTTGAACAGTTTGGTGATGAATTGGGTCTGCTCTTTATATTGTACCTGTCCACTCTGTAACTAGTCATTCATTCATTCATCAATATTTAATTAGGGGCCTATATTTAATTGTGTACCCAAAACTCTTCTAGGTCTCAGGAATACTAAAGTAAACAAGTTATAAAAAAAAATCTTGTGGAGGATTTTTGAAAAAGGGAGAAAGAAAAAAACACTAAATGAGTGAAATGTAAAGCTTTTTGTGAGAGACACAATAGAAAGCACAGGAGCACAGTGAAGGTGGGATGTGAGTATGGGGGGTGGGTTTTGATAGGACTCAAAGAAGGTCAAGAAATTTTTGCGAGAAGGTCACATTTTGACAAGGACCTAAAAGGAGGGGAGATATTAAATCATACAGATATTTAGGATAAATAGTGGCATCAAGAGCACAAGGCAGAAAAAAAACACTGAGTTGATTTTTTTCTTTTATGGGTATGTGAAAGCAGATTAGTGATTCAAAGGGCATGTTTCTTAGTGAGAAGATATTCAAAACTTTAAGAAAGAAGGAAGGTCATTTGTTATAACCAGAAACCTGTGCATGCCAATTGTAGGAAGATTTTCAAGGCCCAGTACATGGCTCTGGCTTCCCAGATAATTCCCTTTTTGATGAGAGCTGCAAAATGTTTCCAAGTGCTGCATCTGACCTCGTAAAAGAAACCAGAAGACACTCTGAATCTATCCACTGTGCTTTGCTGATGAACCCACATTAAGATCTAGGACCTGACAAGAACCTTGTTTCCTCATGACTTTATTTGCTAAAAAGCTGCAGTTGTGAGTTAGGTCAGGAATTTTTCCCAAGGCTCACGTGCTGAGAGACTGGTTTCCCATTTGGTAGTGTTTAGAGGTGGGGCCTTTGGAAAATGATTGGGTTATGGGAACATGAGTGCTGCAACATCATCCATTGATGGGCTCATAACTTAATGGGGTTGGGGAGATGTAGGAAGTAAGGCCATTTAGTTGGAGGTCATAGGTCACTGGGGCATGCCCATGGTGTGTCTCTGTCTCTTTTTCTTCTCCTCTTCCTTCTCCCCCCGCCCCCACTCTCTCGCCCTCTCTTCCTCCCTTCCTCTCTCTCCTCCACCCTCTATCTCTATCTCTTTCTCCTTCCTGGCTCTTATTAGGTGAGTGGCTCTTTCTGCCCCATGCTCCCACTACCAAGATGCTCTGCCTTGCTAGAAGCCTAATGGCCATGGACTGAAACCTCTAAAATTATGACCTAAAATAAATGTTTGCTCCATTTGTTTTCTCAAATATTTTATTTTATTTTTTTGGTGTCAGGGATCGAACTCAGGGCCTTGTGCTTGCTGGGCTCTGTAAGCACTAAGCTAAATCCCCAACCCCTCAAATATTTTAAAAATAGCAATGAAAAGCTAGCAGTTGCCCTTCAAATGCTGACTTTATTTTCACTATCCAATGTCATTTGTGGGTCAAAGGCTGCCATGATTATTCAGACATCAGTCAGTGAGAAAAAGTTTCTGTTGGCAGTACCCCACTGGGGGCATATCTAACATTGCTCACTCCTGCTTCTCAGAAATCATAGTTAACTATCATACATACCATAGAAGTCAGAGATTGAGACTAACATGTCACTCAAAAACTGGACATGTACGGAAACAAAAAATTCTATTTTTATCACTTTTATATATTTTCATTTAGCACTGTAACTGAATTTATCTTAGTTTTCAAACCTGGTTTAGTAGTATGGAGGGGATAGTATATATTTTATTTGCATCTGAAATTTAAAATGTTGTATGTATGGAGGGGTAAGTGAAAGGCGAGTCCTTTGAATAGGATTTCTCAGTTACATACTACATTTTTTTCTTTGGAATATTGAAGATAATTTTTCTTTTATCTTCAGAATATTGAAGATAATTCCAATATTAAGCTAGATTATCTTGCCTTTTATGGTATTTTCCCTTCTCCCACTCTTCTAATAAATAAATTATTTTCTTCATTAATTTTAAGAAAGAATAAATTCATGTAATAGATGTTTTCATTTGAAGTGTACAATTAGGGTTGTCTTGTCAATTGTATGTACCCACAAAACCTTTACTGCAATCAAAGAACAGAAGGTTTCCGTTGCCTTCAAAAGACTCCTCATGGTTCTTTGTGTTTGATATCCATGTGGACACCTTGCCCCAGGTAACCACCAATCCACTGTGTCACTACAGGTTAATTTTGTATTTTATATAAATAAGAATCATTGAATATGTACTCTGTGTTTTCTCTTGCTCCTTTCACTTAGCATATTTGTGCAGTTTATTCATCGTGCTGTGTTTAGCGGTAGTTTACCCCTTTTTATTGCCAAGTGTTCTGCCGTCTGACACACAGTACTTTGTTTATGTATTCATTTGTTAATGGGTATTTATGTTAGTTCCAGTTTTTGGAGATTTCATAATGCTGCCATGAACAGTCATGATCTTTTTCTCCAGAGACTATATCAATTTGAGTCACTTATAGAATTTAAGCTTTGCAAATTAAAATACCTCCTTACATTGCAGAGCTATAATACTGCTGTTAACACCGCAAGTTTAGACATTTTTCATCTCAGATGTGGTAAGAAAAATGTTGCATGTGGAGTCCATGATAAAGCTTTGCAATAAAGTTTCTTTACCGAATAAAATTTGAAATGTAAAATCATATAAGAAAAAGCTTTGCACAACAAGACTGAATCACTATGCGTCACAGAAACTAAAAAGGGAAATACAGTATAAATGGCATTCATAACCTGAAACTGTGCATTCTCCAGAAAAACACAGAGATACAAACTCTAGAGCAGCCATGAACCAGGCACACATCATCAGTAAGTTGTGCTGGTGATAACTGTAACAATATTCTGTTTACCAAAAAAATTGAGTGAAGACTATACAAGAAGGGTCTCAAAGTAGACAGTAACAGTCTTAATCTAGGAGAATAAATTTCAAGGGAATTTAAATAATTAAATAAATCCTAGTTCAAGTCACATCATCTTTCATCAGATGACTTCAACCATTCACATAAAAATCTTAAGAAAAACTGCATAAAATGCAAAGAGATTGTTCCATCGTGCCTCAAAATGCAACACCCATTGAAATAGAACTTTATCATAAGGTACCTGTCAGTGTAGGTGATAGTATATTAAGAGTTTGTTACATAGCTTTATTTTTCACTCTTCTTAGATATTGCACTCTGGTTGTTGAGATAAAATAGTGACAAGAGGTGTCAAAAGAAACTCATACATTTTCTTCAGTGAGAAATATATAGAAATTAATTAGGATTGCTAATAAACAAAAGAACACAACAATAACAAAAAAGTAAGAAACAAAAGAGGATGCTGTCAGACGGCACAGAATCACTATAAGGACGCATCATCTTTACTGATGATTTCTCCATTATAAAATGATGATTAAACCAGGTATGAGAAACTCCTTTTTCATATTAAAAAAAAAATTTAAAATCCTCTTGGTTCCTTCTTTCGACCTAGTTGGCTACTGTGACTACCAGAACAAAAGCTCCATGAGGGCAAGGATTTTTTCTGTCCTCTGTGTTCACTTCTGTATGCTCAGCATCCAGTACCATGCTGAGTTATGAGTGAATGGTTGGTATACAGTGGATCCTTTGCTTTTGTTTCAGATTGTGGCTGAGTTTCGCGTTGTTCCAAGCTCCACTTTCATGTAAGAAACCGCTGAGACTGAATTTGTAATGTTTTATGTCTCTCCCAATCACCGAATAAATAACAAATAATCTCAACACATTCCTAAGAGTTCACTAAAAGACGAGGTGATCCCTGCGCCCATTCTCAGGAACCCACCTTTACGACATGGTGTTCAGTCCTATGTGAAGTGCTCTGATGTGCCTGTGCTACCGTTTGTCCAACACTGACAGTGCCTAGCTTTTTGCAGAGAATTGCATATTCATTGTTATTTCATTCTGTAGATGGGGGAACTAGGGCTGCTGCTTTTCTGACGTGTTTTTCTTCAGCAAGAGGCAATAAGTTCTCAGTTACTTGATGTTTTTCTCTAGGGAAAAGGCACTTGATGGGAGTGAGGGGTTGGCAAATGTTCAATTGATAAACGAATGGGTGGATGGCTTGAAAAAATTTGTAGGAGCAGGATTTTTAGAAAATAAAATTGACTGCTTTCTGAGGGTGCAATTATAATCTTTCTTTGACAGTAGAAGGACTTTGTAAATAGTCTTCATAGTAGTAAAACTATTAAAAATTCACTGTGAAAAGTCCTTAACTTGAAAGAAAAACCTATATATATATGTCATCCACACAGATGATCCTAGTTGATGGTAGAAAGCTTTGATTTCAGTTCTATATATAATATATAATTATAATATATAATATATCACATATTATAATATATACTATATTATATTATATATATTATATTTCATGTTTATCTGGAGATACTGCATAACCCCAGTTAATTGAGAAGATAATCTTCCTTTTGTGTGGGTATGTGTATTTCTACTCCACCATGTTTAAAATTAAGAAAATAAAAACATTAGAATTAGGACTTTAATTTTAAAAAGATGTGCAGTGCATATTTGTCATTTCATATATTAAGAAATTAAACAGAATTTTATATATTAAAGTGGTAACCTTATACGTCCAATTTAAAGTGTAAAACTGAGTAATAGATGTCATTTTACAATTTTCAGCTAATCTCGTACTAAGTTTATGCATAATTTTGGAATATTTGAGATAACTTTCATTCATAGTACTTACAACTTTTATTAAATTTGTGAGAATCATTTAGTACTATAGCCTAGAAGGTTTTGTTCACTATATCAGAAAATTAGTTATTTAAAATAGGGATTCACATAATTAAATTTACGAATGTGGTTGAAATACTTAAAAGTGTTTAATAAAATTTGTACAGGGAATCAGTCACTATTCAAAGGTCCCTTGGAAGTAATTATTTAAATGTGCTGGGTTTATAAATAAGAAGATAAAGAATTATATGCTGAACTTCAGCATATGAAAATATGGTTTTGAATATGTAGCTGAAAAAACTGAATATTTTCAGTTGGAGCTAAAAAGTATAGCTAAAAATGGGCTAATAACTGAAGACTAATTTTGAATCCAAAGTAAAGCTCTGATTAGACTTTTAAGGACACACACAAAAGTTTCCCAGCAACACTGATTTTATCTGACACCACTCTATGAGATATTAGTTGTATTTAGCACAGTTGTTGTAATTACCAAGTTTTACTACATGCTGATGGAGTAACAGGCACAACAGCAATTACACTTGCAGATTTCACACTTGAGCGTGCTGGTTCAAGGAGGGTAGAAAATAAAGGTAGTAAGGAGGAGTTTGTCAAGCTGGAAATATCTCCTGTGCTGTAGGACTTCCTTTGAAAAGGCATGTGGGGCTAATTTAAATATGTTGCTGTGAGAGCTCAGGGAGGTTTACGAAAGAGATTCTAAGACTTTATGGCAGATGTCTTGTGGAGAATGAGATGAAAGCCTTAGACAAGTGTGCATAACACGACGGTCTCCTGCATAAGATTAGAAAGTCTACCAACTGCTTGTGTCTTTGAGAGCTCCCAGTGGCATGGCAGTGCTGAGAAGATTGGCCAGAAGCTCTATGGAAGCAGGAAGCTATCACAGCACAGGTGATGCTAGCTGATGGTAGGAAGTTTTGATTTAGGTTCCAGAAGGATAAGCCTGAAGGATAAGCCAAGTTGACTGATGAAGAAGGACCATGCAAAAAGAAGGCAAGTGTACACAGGAATGATTTACTCTGTCCTTCCCCAAAAGACCTAGAACTATTTCCTTTGAAACCACCACAGGAAAAAAATACTTAGATCTTTCAAAGACTAATGAATGGATTATCTAAATTGCCTCTGATATTTAGGGTCTCATCATTAGTCTCCTTTGATACAGTGGGAACAATTATTCAGGTCTGTCTCACTTTAAGTTTAGTGGATGTGCTGACGTGTCGAGAGATGTGGTTGAAACCATTGCTCTGGTTGCCTGGTGTTCCTTGTCAAATATACTGGATAGAAGTTTCATATTGGTTTCTTGATCTGTAACATAAGAATTACAAGAGTCCAGAATTACAAGACTGCTATGGGTAAGGTTGGAACTAAACTTCACCTGACACCACACGCTTGTTCCTATTATGCCTAACTGCTTTGATGGATGTTTCTGAGTTACATTTTCTCACTACTTTATGTGGATTTGAATCTCTGACTTAAGTCCTGTTTCTAGAAACTTTAACCTTCAACTTCAAATGACTTATCATATTGTTTTTTGCCTTATTCTGTTTGTAGTAGATACAGTGGGTCATTCAAACATTTCCTAAGTTGGAAATGTTGAGCTCTATATGTGTGAACCATGCCTCTTATTGGAAAACAATATATTTCTTAAAAATAGGCATCATGTTTTCTTGGATATAATAAAAATAATCCAAGTAGATATGTTAAAATGAAGTACTGTCTGGAATCTATATCTAGAAGTTTAAAAGCTGTTTTGATATTGAAAGTAATCTATATTTCTGCAGGTCCTCCATAGTTTCTCTGAAAAGTGTGTGGGTGATAGCAATTTTCCCACCAGACCTCACCAACATGGAGCTCTTACAGTACTGTTTCAAATTCCTCATCAAGTACTAATCATGATAGGCTTATCCTAAATTTTCAAAGTGCTCAGAGTTCTTTCTCCATAATTTGCAGTTCAAAAAGTGGAGCTGTGGTTAAGCCTTAATGGACTGTTGGCCAATTTTCCTAGTGTTTATTTAAGTTTAAGGAATTTACTAATATGAATATCTTGTAGCTATTATTCTCCTACCTCCTTACCCAATAGGAAATAGGCTGAAAGAATTAGAAGGGCTACCAAGATTCATGGAAGAAGGTGGCAATAGAGAAAAATAATGTTTCATTGGTGGCCAGCTCCATGATTCACACCATATTCACTGAAGTACAAATGGCTCGTGGGGTTTCCCCGTTCAGAGTCATTTCATAATGTAGAAGTGAAAAGTCTACTTACTTGTGTTAGTAACTAAGGGGATTTTGCTCTGGGGTGTGTGTGTGCACGCACGCATGTGTGTGTGCGTATGTGTGTGTTACAGAAAGACAGAGCGACAGAGAGAGAAAGAGATGGGGAGAAAAAAGAAAATACTTGTATTTGTTAGTTTTATAGAGCCAATGGTTTACTAGAGAGCAGATTTAATACAGGACATTTACAAATCACAACATTCACACACACAAGCCAAAATGCAGGAGGAGCGAAGGAAGTCTATCTATGCATTAGAGCCCCGAAAGTTTGGGACATCCTTTGGGACAATACCTAGAAGAGTCATGCTCCTATCTCAGTTTCTTCTTCCTCCTCTCTGAAGTTTAGGAAATTAGAAATATACAAAAAAAAAAAAAACTCAACAAAAAACCAAAACCTTTCTAGTGAAAGTGGGAATTGACAGAAATTGACAGTTGTCTCCCAATACCTATTCACCATTGACTGTCACATGACCAACCAGACACATTTACTAGCAACCCTCCCCCTCTCAGGAAGTAAGGTTATGAGACTAAATTGTGAACAATAGGTTATTCGCACGAGTGAAAGTACAAATAATTTCTGGCCTAAAAAATAAGGGAATCTCCTTCTCACACCCTGTCTCCATGTCTCAGCATGATGGTAGAAGACATTCTGAAGTACTGACTAAGAGTGACATTCCAGAAAAGGCAGAACAATAAAGGCCTGGAGCACGTGCACTACAACCCTTATAACATGCTATTATGTGAGAATGTATAATAGCTCTGTCTCATTTAAATCACTGCTGTTTAGAGTTTGTGTTCCATGTAGCTGAAATAATATCCTAGTTACAAGACATAAAGTTTAATCTTTATGCATTATCTTCTACTCGCTGAGTTTTTGTAATTTTAGTGGTAAATAGATATTTTTCCCATGTACTTACAAGTAAAAGCAAAATGAGTAGTTAAGACCTGTTCAATAGAAAATATTTTTTGGAGAATACTTAAAAAGTAAATATAATTATAAATTACTGATGAAGGACATTGCTCTGAACATAAAGTTGAAAACAGTAGAAATAATTGAACTGTGGAATTGGACTGTGATTGTTTAGCTCTTAATGTTACTGATGATATTACAGAGTTTGGGTTATAAAAGGCTCAGAAAAATTATGTTATCATGTGATGTCACTATGTTGATTGGCAGTAAGTCAATTCCAGGCAAACTAAATTGTAGAATCTTTAAAGGATCTCATTTAGATCCCTTTTTATGTTAGCTTTTGGATGTATCTTTTAAGGACATATCTGAACAAAAAGAGATCCAGAACAAGAGTTGTCTATCTGTTGCAATTGATGATTTAGAATTACATGCTTTTTATACAAAACATACTTGCTAGTACAGTATGGGGTTTGCCTCTCATGAAAATGAATAATTCTCGGTATTAGATAATTCTGAATGCTGAAGCAGAAAGGGATCAGAATACTGAGGTCTCATCTTGGAGATTTCTTAAGGTACTTATGTTTGAGAGTCTGAGAAATTTTCGAGTGAGTTTTTCTGAAGTAGCATTTTGACCCCAAAAAGGCATTTTTTTGAACACCTCATCCCTGTGCTACTAATGATACTGCTGTTCCTAGTGTCTTGAAGCATGGGGGTAGAAGAACCAGAAAGAAAAAAGAAAGTGGAGGAAAGAGGTGAAGAAAGGAGGATGTAAGGAGAGAAAAGAAATGTGATAAAAAGAGAAAGAATGGTAGGAATTGTACAATTAGAGGAAAAAATGAAGTTCTAACTTGAGGGTCAACAGAAACTTATCTACATAAAAGTTCTGCAGATAAGTGCACTGCACTGGGACTAGCGTTTTGTGCTTCGTATCTCTAAATGACTAAAACATTAGCTGTGCTATAAAAACACAAGCTCATATCAACGCAGGATGAGGTCTGACTTTCTGAGCTAAACACTTCTTTCTTTGGGATATAACATGGGCTAAAAATATAGATTAATTTCCTTTGGCTGCTTCCGCTATGTTTTCTTAAAGCTCCTTG
The DNA here is from genome assembly GCA_004026905.1 of Hystrix cristata. NCBI lineage: Eukaryota > Metazoa > Chordata > Mammalia > Rodentia > Hystricidae > Hystrix > Hystrix cristata. The sequence goes on along the minus strand of PVJO010002345.1, from coordinate 134,568 downwards.
ATAAAAATCATTAGGAGAAGAAATGGCCAATATCCACAATGTTACTTTACTTGAGTTTGATCATTTTTTCATGACAAAGGTTGTCTTTGATAGTTCGTTACAATAACTTTAGCCAGATATCCTTGATCCCTTTAGTATCAAATGAAAGACCTTGATTCATTGAAGAAAAACATACTGTGGAGTGTATTTAGAGATAATGCTAACTGCATTTGGTTGTCATGGAAACTGAAATGGTAGCATAATGATGAAGTGATTGCCAAAAATCAACTTGCATGCGGTTGTTATGGTAACTACACATTTTGAAAAATATATATTTTTTATTTTCTTTAGATCAACCAGCTGAAATACTAGGGTTCACAAAACTGCTTCTGTGATACACTTTATATATGTCTTTCATACTAAAGACAGACACATTAGCTTTGAAGTACCTCACACGTGAAATGACACAGCATGGGTTGGTGTTAGCTCTCCCTCTGTGTACTGCGTATGTGTTTTAGTTTATGCACAAACAGAGACATCCCTACATTGTAAATAACTAAACTGATTATTCCAAGTCAATGATTTTGGATACTTCCTCAGGTGGTACCGGCTGGGCAATGATTCAGAGAAGCTGCTAGCAAGAATAAGTGTGATGCTCTGCTGAATGGTGAAAGAGGAGGAGAAGAGAGAATTAGTATATACTAAACACCCATACTAGGAACCAGGCTTTGCACTTGTTTTCCTGTTTACACTTAATGATATTCTCTGAGGGGAGAGGGAGGGGAAAAAAAAGAAGAATCATGATATATTACGTACAGGTACAAATTCCCTGTGATGAGTGTTATCATTATGTATATCGAAAATGTATAAATAAAATTAATTAAAATAATAATCTCTGGAGGTTAATAGTGTTCTCATTCATGAGTGCAAAAATCAAAGTTCAGAGTGGCTAAATAACTTACTCAAGATCATAGTTAACTGGGGCTTGGGGGTTTAGCTCAGTGGTAGAGCGCTTGCCTAGCAAGTGTAAGGCCCTGAGCTCGATCCCCAGCACTCTCCCTGTCCCCCTAAAATGCTTATGTTTTGGAGCAATTCACTTTCAAGTTCTCCCTACTCATTCCAAGTAGCTGTCTGTCATCTCTCTTTTCCCTCTTTCCCATCTCTCTTTTCCCTCTTTCCCATCTTCAAATAAATTGTTTTCTTTTATTTAAAAAAATCATAGTTAACTGTGGAACAGAATTTAAATCCATGTATTTCTGTTTTAAAATGTATTTTCCTGCTTTGAAAAAGGACTGATTCAAGAGCTAAGATAGAAAATGTACCAAATAAGATCGAAGTATCTTGTAGTTCCAGAAAGTCAGAAAATTCTGTAAATAGAGGAAACACACACACACACACACACACACACACACACACACACACACAGAGACACAGATGAGGATATGTCAAGGGGACATAAGGACAAGAGAAAACAATTGAGCTGCCAAAGGCTAATGCTTGAACAATTCGAGGAACAAAATGAGTTAATATTGGATTATAACCAGAAGCATAAAATAAATATCCTTGAGCTCGTATTTATATGAAATAATAATTAAGTAAGAAAACACAGAGGGGAGAATAGACAAATCTCCCAATAAAAAGAATTGTGTAAATTTATCACCCTCTCAAAGAGGTGGAACACAATGCCTAACTTCATAATCTTGTAAGTAGTCTATATGTCCATCAACAGACGAATGAATAAAGAAAATGGGCTATTATACACAATGGAGAAACACTATGCCATAAAGAAGGATAAACTTGAGTCACTTGTAGGAAAATTAATGCACCTTAAGACCATAATATTCAGTGAAATAAAGCAGATGCACAAACTTAAGTATTGCATGGTTTCTCTTATATGACAAAACCTAAAATATAAATAAAGAGCAAAACAAAAGATAGATAATAGGAAATAGGGAGACAGACCTTATAAAAAAAGGAAAGAGACCAAGAGATGGAGAGAGGAGGAGGGGAAGAGGATAATAAAAGAATGAAGATGTGATATGTGCATATACCAACCTTCCACAAGGAACACAATCATTATGTCCTGCAAACATGTGCTAATAAAAATGAAAACTGAGAAAAAAGAATGGACTATATACAGTAAATTTCTCCCAAAGAATATTCCACATTATTATGGAATGGGGGAAATGAGTAACTTCATAGAAGAGATATTTGATCCATATTCCTACAGCAGGCAAACAAGATTAACACCAACAGTGAATAATGATGTTGCTATTATGTACTCTTACTCTAATCAAATCATGAAAAAATATAATATAAATTCCAGCTAATGGTTGCTTGAAAAAATACATCATGAAGAAAGACCATAGGTTAAAAACTAAGAACATACACATAATGAATGGACTTTAGGTAATAGTAAAGTATTGGTATTTGATCTTTAACTGTGACAAATGCACCAACATCTAATTAAGGTGCCAATAATCAGGAAACTGGGTGTGAGATATATGGAATTCCCTGTGCAATATTTGCAATTTTTCTGAGCATCTGAAACTATTCTAAAACAAAACCTTATTTAAAAAGAAATATTCTACTTTCCTAATACCACAAAGTTGTTATAGTACTGTATTTCCTTTTCTAACTTAGTTTCCTCTTGATATGCATTTTTATCAGGATTTTATGTAAGACATCACAGTTATACTTTGGGGAAAGTGATTTACATTGGAACCCAATGCAATTCTAGATCACCTAGGAACTTTTGTATATCTAGAACTTTTTTCTTTATAAAGTAATAAGATCACTAGCGTGTAAATGTTTCCTACATCCACTTTTTGACTGCCTTTTCTATCTGCTTGTGGATGAAGTTTCTTTGCCGTTGGGTAGATGCCTTTGGGTAGTATGACTCTGGGTTAATTGATGACTAGTCTTTTTCACACTTAATGCAAATGTTAATTATTTATCGTAGTGTCCTTACTCTACTGCAGATATCACTTGTCCTTTTAAATATCTTTGTTCAGGCTTATAATAACTTCATTTAGTGACACCGAATGTGTAATTTTAACATTTTATTTTAATCTAGAAAGTTAATTTTATTTTTATGGGAAAATGAAGTGTGTCTTTTAATTGAAAAGATTTTGGTTGTTTCTTTCCAATCTACTTTTTCAATTTTATTTTAGTGGGTACATTTTAGATACACATAGTGATAATATTAATTGTAGGGAATTTGTACCTGTACATGATATATCTCGCTGCTTCTTTTTTTCCATTCTCCTCCCTTCCCTTCTTCCCCTCCTTAGAGAAAGTTGATTTTAGAAGTCTACATGCACCTACATGAAAAAAAAATCTTGTAGATGGAAAGGTGATCTCAGTATTTTGTAAGCCATTCCTTGTATTTGTTTCTTCTTGAAAACTCTTACCAAATTCAGTGATCCAGGGAACAACAGGAGTGCAAGCCACGTGGACTTCTAGTAGATTTAAGAGGGTGTCAGGAAACAAAGGTCGAGTTTCTCTGCTGTTTTCTGCAGGATACCTAAGCTCAAGGTTCACGGAAACTGTTCAGGATATTGGACAAATTTTACTTATATTTAATTTTTTATATGTATGCATTTATAATTTTGAACTCATAATTTATAATTTCAAGTATATATATGTGTGTGTGTGTGTGTGTGTGTGTATATATATATATATATATATATATATATATATATATATATATGTTTTCTCTTATAGAACCTCCTTCCACCATCTTCCACCTAATACAAGAAAATGTAGCTGTCAAGATCACAAGGGATAATAGGCACAATTCTGGACAAAATTCTATACCTTTTAACTGGATCTCAGTTTCTTTATTTAGCAAGTAGGGGCACTAAGCCTTTGCCTGACTTTTGGGGCATTTATTGATTGGTCAAGTAAAATAACTAATGTGTTGAAAAGTGTTTTTTAATTGTGAATACCTATGTAAATTGAGGAACTATTCCTGTTACTATTGATAAAGAAAAACTATACAGAAATGAACAAAACTAGTTGTTTGGAATATGGTGTATCTCACTAAGAATAAAGATGAGCTATGCTTATGTACCTTTAAGACCTTCCACAGGTATTCTGCGTGGCCCCAATGAAAGGTGGGCATGCTTGGCTTTGACTCTTAGAAATGCTTTACTTACATAAGAGCCAATGACAGGTGTTTTAGTGCAACTATTGAAGCTGTGTAAATAGTCTGGCTAAGTGTGAAGGTTGTGGACAAACAAAATATGATTCCTATTTTCTGGAAGAAAAATGAAAGAGCGTTAAAGCAGAATCACAGGAATACACCATATTGCAGTGTATTATGTGTTTTGGAGAAATTAGCATTTTATTTTACAGGATAGTTCCTTGTAAATGTGATTCTTCTGAATCTTTTTCTTCAGGAAATGCTTGGTTTTTTTTTTTAATTGACACATTTCTCAAATAAGTAATCTGTTATTTTGTATTTCTCCTGTAACTCAAGTTGCATTCTGACAGAATATCTGGCATGTTGTCTATGGACAGAAAAATTAGAAAAAATAAGTAGTGAGAAGGCTTCTGCATATTTCTGTAGTTCTGACGCTAGAAAATGCACTAGGGATTTTAAAGTAGCAGGGAGAGTGAATCCATTCTTTTGAGAAATTGAATTTAAGGGGAAAGAACAGAAAGGGTCAAGTCCCATACTTGAAATACTGTTTACAAGTTGCAAGTGGGAATAAGAGCCAGGGAAACTGGAGCTGGGATCTGTTGGCCAGGGAGAGAAGGAAAATAAGAGCAGGGAAAAGGCCACTATATAGGAGATTACATATCAGCTAGATAAGCCTTATTTACTAACACTCTTTTAAAATTGTTTTTGAATAAAGCCTTTTTCAGATTAAAAAATGCTTGAGAATCAATGGACTGGAAAGTCTACTTCTCAATTCTGATTCGAGCACCATTTCCTCTCCAAAATAAAAAGTAAAAGTATATATTGGCTATACCACTACATTATGAAATCAAATCTAAATCTCTCCTGTTTCACTTGACCGGATCATATGTTTTGTTTATAGCCTTATTTCAAGTGCACTGATGATTTGGAAACTGTAATTAAATGTACATTGAGAAAATATTATTTAGAGAGTAGAGAAAACAAGTTTAGTTAAAACAATATTGGAAGGTACATACCAATTTTAATCAGTAACCACTCCCAGGACTCCCAACTGCTGAAGAACTTTGGTAGCTCTTACATCTTACTGCAGCCCAATAATATCAATACACTCAACACAGACTTCAATGGTACTTCTACTTTTGATTTTTCCACTTGATTATAAATGTTCTTGCTAGTGGATCACAGGCTAGTGTTGCTCTGTAATGTTTCAAAATTCAGTATATTCTCTAGCTTAGCTCTTTAATTCCTGCCCATTTTATCATAGAGACCAGTGTAAATGAGGAGCTATAATTTTTCTGCTCCTGGGTGCCCTGTATAATTTCTGTTTCTTTTTTGAAATAGTAAGGTAGATAGCGAGGCATAGAAAAGTCTTGCCAAGCTATGATTTGGTATGAGAAGAGTAATAACTATTAGGATGCAAATACTTTTGAATTCACAGAGACTCTTTTTCTTACTTAAATTAGAGATAGAAACAGTTATAATTGTTATGTTGGGTATTTTTCTTTATCCAAAGAGTTCTGCTTCAACTTCACTGTATTATTTTCAATTTACTTCATGGGCTTATTGTTTAGAATAGGCTAATTCCCAATGAGAACAATCATTTCTTTAAAAAATAGCTCAGTAGTAACCATATGTAAGCCAACTTGTATTTGCAGTCAAGGCATATTTGGCATCACATGGAAAACATTCACAAGTTGGCCTTATGTCTTTCTTTTATGTCCCCACTTGAACATGGCACTCTATGCCATCTTAAAAAATAGTGCAATTAGATATTCTAGTATCACAGTTTTCACAGGTGCTGCAGTTCTTGCATGTGCAGATAGAAAAGCCAAAGTGGCTCTGGCCAGCTTCCAGGAATGTTTCAGTGCTCTTCAAAGCCACTTGGAAATGGACTCCAGTAATGCAAATGTCAAGTTATCTGTGACTAGAGCTAAGCAAGATAAATATACTCTTTAAACAGTAACTAATCATTTGGCTTCTTTTTCCTTTTTGCTTCATAAAAGTCCTGTTCTCAAAGGCTGCATAGCTCCCAGGTAGCTCTTTGTTTTGAGCGCAACTCTACATTTACTTTGGAATAACATTAAGTGGGTCTTTAGATTAGTGAGTCACCTGTCTACCAATTCATCTTCCTAATATGGAAATCCCAAAGAAGAAGGGCCATTTTTCCCTTTTGTTATTTCTAGAACCTAGAACAGTGCCAGATACAAGAAAACATTAAGACTTGTTAAAAAAAAAAATGAGCAGAGGTTTCATCTCTGGGATGACTACAGTGTATTTATCTAAAGGTGTGATCTCATGAATGGATTACTTCCTTTATGAGGTTAATAGTTTTTTTCTAAAATCCATCTTTTTCCTTTTCTGTCCTGTTCCTTTTTTTTTTTTTTTTTTTTGTGGTGCCGGGGATCGAACTCAGGCCCTTGTGCTTGCAAGGCAAGCACTCTAATCACTGAACTAAATCCCCAGCCCCAATTAGTTTTTTTTTTTTCTGTTCTTTCATTAAACTTTCAATCTTCCAAGCCAAGACCTAAATGTCTAGTGCACTTCACAAACTCCATGATCCCTTTTAATCCTTCTGCCACATTCTTCCAGCCTTCTGTCTCTCATATAACCTAGTACTGTCACAGTCTGCTGTATTACTCCAGAAACGACATTCAGTGTCCATCTTCCCCAACAAAACATATCATTAGTCTTACACATTCACTGACTCTCTTTTATCTGTGTGTCTGTTCTTTTCTTTTAACTCTCAGGGAAGCAGCACAAGTCCATGACTTACGGCCTATTTCATAACTGGTAAGGGACACTAAATTGGAGGATCAGCCTACAATTTATCCTTCTCCAGGACACAGAGAGCGCTTCACTTCTTAGGAAAAGGTTGTTCCTTATACCTGATCCATGTAGATGAGATGAACGGTAGGAGTGATCTTGGCAGATTGAGACACAACTAATCACAAAGGGAAGATGAACTTACAAAACAATATTGATTGGTTCTCAGTTCGGTAACGCAACTGGGTACTAAAATGTACTTGACTTGGAAAGGGCTCTGAAAACATGAAGAAATATGCACACAAAAAGAGAGCTTGCTATTTCTGTATTTCTTCTCAGAAATGGAAGTGACAAGAATCACATAATAGTTATGACAAAAAATCCCAAAAGGATAGTACAGAATAGCTGAGTATCCTGTTTAATGCCTGTAACACCAGAATTCCAGGGGGATGACACAGGGTGATTACAAGTTCAAGCCCTGTCTTGGCATCTAAGTGAGACCCTGTCTCAAAAATTAGAGATAAAGAGAGGGAGCTTAGTGTGAAGGCCCTAGGTACAATACCCAATGCCAAAATAAGCTCATTTTTGTGATACATAAATCTCATGTGTATTAGTCGACTTTACTGTTGCTTAGACAAATTACACAGTACCCACAGATTAAAGGAGTAGAGGTTTATTTGGTTGTGATTTCAGAAGATTCAGTCCTTGCTTGGCTCACTCGGAGACCAGAATATTAAGGCAGAAGGTGTGGAGCACAACTTTGTAGTTCATGGTAGCTGAGAAGCAGAATAGGGGAACAGTGCTAGAGAGGAAGGGGCCAGGGGCCACAGGTAGTACTTAGTCACATGTCCATGGCCCACCCAAACACACTTAGAAGTGTATTTTAGTAATGCCGTAGGTGACTTCCAAGCCAATCAAGTTGGGAGAATTCATCTTAACTTCCATATCATGTAATAAATTGAAAAGTAATATGACTATTGGTTTCATTTTACATTAATCCCCTTAGTTCTGCCCAGAGTTTATATATCCATACGTCTCTCTAGAATCCCCATATGCAGCTGCAATTACAAGGAGACTGGAATGGAAGTGAGCTGACCCATCACATGTCACCTGTGTGAGTGACTAACACACAAATCTAAGAGCCATTGAATATGTGCAAAATAGATGCACCTGCATCATCCAAGATTGAGAAAATAATGATTTTATTTTACAAGAAAAGTTACTTGAATGCAAACACTAACAACCAACCTCAAAATAAAGTTAACCCTAAAATTAATCTATATACCTGAAAGAGATGGCTGGGTTGAACCCAAAGTGTTCACTGTTCTGAATCACAACATGAGATTCTGAGGAACACTGAAGAGTTTGTTTAGGTGTGAAAAATAATTGTAATTTATCCTTTGCTTAGGTAAACTTGGGAGGTCTTCTCTTGGGAAGAGTGAAGGCATATATACATATTTTTGAAAACCACACTAGAATCAAAACATCCCAAGTGGCAGGTAGTCAAAAATGTAAAATGAAATTACTAAGAGGAGTTAATAAAATCTTTGATGTTGACCCGATAGTTAGGATCACCTTCTTAAAGTTAAAAAAGTTCATTTATGCCTAGTACTAATTAGTTGACAAAAGGAAACATCATGAATTTTAAAATAATATTTTAATAGGGTTTAGATTAGTTACTTGATCTAATACTAGGCATAATGAAAAATTTTTTTGAAACATATCACATATGGAAACTGACCCTAAATTTTTTCTGCTGATTCGCAGAGTAGATAAGTCTTCTCCATACAAAGTACGTGTTTGGTAAGAGCAAAATTCACTGAGCTAGATGGATCAGCGTCTGTCCAAATAGGGTGTTTATCTCTTTAGTGTAATTTATGACTTAGGAAGTATCTCTGGTGGGGATGCTAAGTGTGTTGAGATATAGAAAATCTCCAGAAAGTTGTTCCCTCTAGCTGGACCCATGCTCATGTGTCTTCCTGTTTATAGCTGGTGTCACATGGACCATCAGATGGAAAAAAGTAGGGAAAAGTATGTGGCAATTGAGTGCAATTTCTAGGGTTCATACCATGGTGACTTTACAGGGAAAAGAAGAGGTCTCCTTGCCTTTTTACAAAGTATAAACACAAGGCATGTCGTGTAGGACTAATGTGTCTCAATGAAAAGCATATGTTGACTGAGTCATTTGCATATTGGACTTTGTTATAGAGCTAACTCTAAGTGTGAACATTTTTTGAAGTATTACATGAAAGTATGACTGAATTTTTAGAAATATGTGAAATTTAAAAAAAATTTTGCTCATGTATTTTGATTTTGCATTAACATATCTAGTTCTTTAAATGCAGATACCCATAGCACAATTTAAGTCACATATCCATATTTATTGAGTACCTTGCTATGTTAGCCAACCTTCCCCATCCTTTAAGATGTTTGCTTTCTTTGTCAACTATTAAATCCTTGTTATATAAATTTTTTTTAATTTTAATTTTTTGGGGAGGGCTGCGGATCAAACTCAAGGCCTTAGAGCTTGCTAGGCAAGTGCTTTACCACTTGAGCTAAATCTCCCAACCCCCAACTAGTAAATCCTAATGAGAATAAATTCAGGAATTTCAAGAGTGATCAAGGCACACAGACAAGTTGAAATGAGTTCTTCTCTGTTCACCTGTTCTACCTTAGGACTGGCTAGGGCAGAGGGATCATGCCTAATGTGATGAGCGATAAAAGCTGTTTTAATCACTTTCCTCCTAACTAGGACAAAATACTCTAGACCTGAAACTTGAAGGCGGCGAGGTTTTTTTTCTGACTCAAAGTTCAGAGTTTCGGGATATACACGGAAGGCTTATATGCAGAAATCACATGATGCGAGGGCCTAGGCATGAGACAGCTGCTCACCTCATTGTGTCAGGAAGTAGAAAAAGAAGGAAGGAGCTGGGGAGAGAGACAGACCCTTCCAGGTCACAGCCACAGAGACCCACCTCTTCTGACCAGACCACACTTCCTAAGAGCAACTCGGCTATAGCATTGCGTTAATCCAGTCACCTTCCAAGAACATGAGGCTTTGGGGACCATTTCGCGATAAATCATAACAAGTGCCCTTGATATTAAGATATCTGATTTGCCACCCACAATTAGCTTGCAGCAGAAGTTTCAGTTTTTTTTAAATTATGATGGATTGAAATTAGTATAAATAATGGCTTTATTATTAAATTAATTAGATAGTTGAGATTATGTATCCCTATACATATTATCCATTTGCAAACTCAGATTTATAAGAATTTAATGGAAAATATGATGGCACCCTGTGTTTTTCTGTGTTTTTTCACATTATTGGATGCTTGAATTCAAGATAGTATTTACAGCCATGCTAAAAAATATCTTTGACTAAAGTAATCCAATTGAATTTAAAATGGACTTATTTCTGTGCTTAAAGGACACCGTTTTCTTTCTTCTCACTGAAAAACCAACAGACCTGTGAAATCTCAGCTTTCTTTGGTGGAGTGACTCTTTGACCTCTCTGGCTATAGCCTTGGATTGGTTTGTAATTTGATAATTTAGGTTTTCAATGTAAAATTTAGTGATCTCATTGATTGCTGTCATGGCTTGTATCTAGTTGTCCTCCCAAAGCCTCATGTGGTCGTAACAGATGAGGCTTTTTGGAGGTGGCTGGATCTAGGATATGTGATGCCAGGATTAAAGGTGTGATGCTGATATTAAAGGGTGCGTGATCGCTAAACTAGTCCACTGATTGATTTAGCATAGTTCTGAATGTGGGTGGTGGGAGGACACACCCTGGGTGTGTGTGGCACCACCCAAAAGGTGGACAGCCTAAAAGGGCTAAAGGGAAAGGCAGACTGCTGCTGCTGCTACTCTTACCACTTCTTGCCTGCCACACCATGAACTGTTTCTCCTCTATGATGCCCCTTTGCCATGGAATCCTGCTTTAGAACCAGCTGACTATGGATGGAAACCTCTACAAATTGAGTTGAAACAAATCTTTCTTCCTTAACTTGTGGGTGTTGGGTATTTTGTCTCAGCAATGAGAAAATTAAGTAAGACAGTTGCATTAGCTCATAAGCACTAATAATGTTGGAACCTGGCAAATCTACACAGAACTATAGCATGAAGAAATGTTTTATTGAAAACAGGCTAATTTCTTAGCTCCTGAGACTAGCTCTGGTCAGATGTCATTTACCACATACTTAGTACTACCCAGTCTACAAGCTTCCTGATGGTAGAAATGGTCTTATATTTATTTCTTGATTCCAGTGTCCAACACAGGCTGGCATAAAGCTTGATACATGCTTAAAATTTTAAAAAAAGCAAACTATAAGATTTAAATTCAATGTGGGCAGGAAACATGTACAGAACAATTACCTCCAAATGATTGCTTACAGCATTGGATTAGTTGTGTTGCTAGTTGCTTTCAGTTTTTACACTAGTTTTTAATCCATATTGTCTTGCACTCTAGTGCATGTAACATGGTTATTCCTGGGTCTCCAGTGTTTCATCATTTCTCCATTGAGCCATTGCAATTCATCTGAGATCTAAGTGAGGTAAAGACCTGCCTGATTGAATATTTGTATTCAAATCTCTTTCTCCATTAATTCTCCAAATACATTCTTTATTTATGTAGTACAACTAAAATAAAAATGAACTTAATAATTTGTTCCTCAATGAACATTGTTTTTATGTTCACATAATAGAATTCTTGCAATTGACTGTTACATCATTCTAAGCTTATTTTCACTAAAGAATAAAGATGGAAAGGCCTTCTCATACCTTGCTTCACTCCTCTCTCTGCCTCATGTTTTTGAGATGAAGGTAAGTTTTAAGGCTGAGAAAGCGAAGCAAATTCATAACATGAATTAGGAATGTAGCTGAGGATTAACTTCTGGAACCTTCTCCACACTTTGTAGGCTTTCTCCGTTCCTTCTGAATGCTCATCTGTCTCAGGCCTTACTCCTATTTTTATGTCTTAGCTGCCCAAGTCAACCTGGTTGTATCTATATCCATCATTGGATGGAACACATTCTACGTGGAACACATTCTAGATTTGTAGTTGTATTTGTTTCTAGATTTTCTGAGTAACATCCTGGAAATGAAAATGAGTCTTAAATTTAAAACAGAGTCCCTAAACTTAATCAGGTGCAAAACTTTGGGAATGTTTGTATGTGACAGTTCTAATACAAAGCATCAGGCCCTAGTTTAGCCATGCCTGGGCCCAGGACTCACGCTGGATTTTAAAACGTAGAATGTAGTCCCTCTACTTCCTAACTGCGATGATGTCAGCCGGTCGCGTTTCCTTTTCCTTTTATGTTGTAGTATTAAGATGGTATTCAGCCTATAGTTTGAACCTCTTTTCTTCTGGGGCCCTCGGAAGCACCCTGAGGTTATTGGATTAGTGCTTGCCTAGAACCTGCAGCAGCCTGTCCTTTGTGACTTTCCTGATATCTCCCTAAAGCATCTATCAGAGACAAACTACATTCCTCTCTTCAAATTGTGACTTCCTTCCAATCTTGAGAGTTACCTCTGTTGTTCATGGGTTAACTGATGGCCCCAAACACAGGGTCTCTAGTGCCCACCTGGTTCAACTCCAATCCTATCACCTCCGTCTTGGACACCTTTTTATTCTGCATTCTATGGGCAGATGGATTATTGGGAATCATGTTCTCTTACCTGTAACTTTTGGTTAACTTTCTGTGTCTTTTCCTCTTCTCCTATCTTCCCATCTCTCTTTCATCTTTGTCCTCTCTGTCTGCTAAACCCTCTTCTTCAGACTATAAGCATTCTCAAGTCCCTCTTGTGCTCAAGTGAAAAACAAAACATCACCCTAACTTGGTCTTGTACCCTGCTTTGACCATCATCTTGTCCTTTCCCCATGGAAATATTCAAGAATCATTTTTCTCATCGCTTTTTTACTTCTCAGGCCACCGTACTCTTTGTTCCACTTTGAACCTTTCTTGAACAACTCGTGTCACCTTCAGCAATGATTCTGCAATTGTCAAATTCAAGGAGGAGTTTGTGGAGTTTCATTATTTCTTCCTCTTGCTTCTCTGAGTATGCAGATTTGAGGCTCTCTTCTCACCTTTCTTTGATATTACTGTCAACAGAGATTCTATATTTATCCATAATGACAAAAAATGTATTCTCTCCAGGTAATTCCACCCATACTCTCATGTTCTCATACTATAGATATTTAGATCACTCCTAAATCATGGGTCCTGTGCAGACCTCTATTTTGAGATTCTAATACTCATCCATCTAAGGGACATGTCCACCTGAAAATTTTCAGGTTAAAAATCATCACATAGTTTATTTCCCAAAGCAAGACATTTGTGCGAGGAAATAGGAAGAATTCTATTAATAACTGAACTAAGCATACATCAGTTCAGATCAGGTAAACTATATGAATGACCAATCTATATATGTATTTTGAACCTAGCATGTTGCACAAAAGTAAACAAATAACTGTTTCAAATGATCTCTTCCTCCTATAGTCTCTATATTATTTACTACACCACTTTTCCTCTAGTTATCCAAGTGGAAAAACTAAAAGCAATCCTCTAGCGCTTTCTCCTCTTTCACCCCCACAGCCTCATTTCACTCCTACTTTGCCTCATGAATATTGGCAGGATGCGTCTATTTCTCTGTAACTTCACTCTCACTACTTAAGTGCAGACCCTCCTTTTTATCGCTGGTGTGTAGTTGCTCTCCCTCCAGTGTTGATCTACTCACATGTATCTTAAACAAGCTGTCAGAATGCAATCTGACCACATCACTCTGTTGAGAACTCTTCAGTGTTCTCCTTTGCCTGAAGCAGAGGCTCTCATTCATTTTCAAATTAAAAGGGTTTCACAAACAAGCCTTCACATGATAGAGCCTGAGCTTTTATTTTTGATAATTGAAAAATAGTACATGGCGATAACAATGGTACCATGCAGTTGTGAAAGCTTTTAGATAAATTTGCAATTAACTAATCAATGCAGCTTTTAAAATACTGAAAAGAGGAATTTATATAAATACAAGATGTTATTTTTTCGGCTTACTTTATTTATAAGCATGAATTTTTAGATTATATTAACCTGTGGTCCCTTTAAGAGCTTCAGCTTGGTTTGAGAAATAAGTAAATTGTCCATAATTCAGTGAGTGTCTACAACATCATACTGCCTTTTCTCCATGCACATCTAACATCTTGTAGATAAAGGTAGTTGCAAACAACAGCTTGATGTGGGGAAAACGCAATTTTCCTTAATGAGCTTTTAAAAACTCTGGGCTCTTTTTCTTAGACTACTCTTTCTAAAACACTTTTTTCAGTATGCAAGACGGACATACAGTGACTCTAACTCCTCCCATATAAACTGTGCTTTTTTCTCTCAGGAATACAAGCACCTCAAGAACTGGTTCTCCACACATGCTAGTTTTATGTTTCAACATTCCTCAACACCACATATGGTTCACTCAGGACAGTCACCCCAGGTTTTCCTGTGCCCTTTATGTTCTTACCCTACCTTGTTGGCTTTGGACATGCACCATTCCTCTCCTCCACATCAAGACAATTTTCTACATTCTGTTCTGCTTTTAAAAATCTTATTTATTCCTCAGAAGCAACTTGATGTCTGTTCTTCTCTCTTTCTCTCTCCCTCCCCCCTCTTTCCCCATCTTCAAATAAATTTTCTTAAGAATGATAAGCTTGAGCTATTTCGAGGTAAGATGGATGCATCTTGAGACCATACTGTTAAGTGAAATATATCAAACACACATATTTAAATATGACATTGTTTCTCTGGTGTGAGAAACTGAAAATGTAAATAAAGACTATACTGTATTATATTGGGAAAGGGAAGAAAGTGTTCAAATGGGAAAGGGAACACGGGAGAGGGAGAGGGAAAGGAAAAGAGGGGCAAGAGAAATAAGAAATAGAAGGGAAAAAATGGAAAAAACACTTTTGTAAATAAGGAGGGACGAAGGGGTAAAGGGAGGGGAGGGGAATGGGAAAAAAAGAAGCAACAAGATATATCATGTACAGGTACAAATCCCCTATGATGAATGGTATCACTATGTACATCTAAAATGTACCATTGAACTAAAATTTTTAAAAAAGAAGCCACTCAAGAAACTCTTTAGAAGGCCTGCCTGAGAAATTAAACCAAATTAATTCCTCCTCTCTCTGAACTCCCATAAATGTTTAGTGTGTCAGATGGCGTGTCAGAGATGGGAAGAGCATGATCCTTAAGCAGAAGGTTTCTGTATGTGAATACTGCCTGTGACATTTATCAGGTGTGGGAAGATTATTCTATACTTCAAATCCCTCATGTGTAGAATAACATACAATTCAGTCTCGGGTTTGCAATAAAACATCTATTCTTTAAATTACTTGGTTAACTTTCCTAGGAAAGTTTTCAGTATAGAAAACAGTGCTTATATTCCAATTCTGTGGTCAGATTCAGTTCTCCGTGTTTCTCCAGGGTTAACTTGTTCGTCAATTGATACCTATTCAGAAACAAAATCTACACAGATAAAGTCTAAGCCACCCAAAGTTCTTTAATAAGAGGAGTGATAGGGTATAAAGAGGATACCTACATTCTTTATACCTATACTTATATTCCCCTTATACCCTATGACTCCTCATTATCTTTTTCATTTCTCTCTTACATTAAATCCTACCAAATTTCCCCTATCTTACAGAAATAATGGGATATATATTGGTCATATGCAGTTGTAACTTTGCCATATAGAGCTTTTCCTATATCAAATCACATTTCACAATATTTTTATCTGTACTTTCATTGGAGCAATTGTTACAATGGAAAGAAAAAATATTAGTAGAAAATGCAACTAGTTTGAAATTACTGTCTTTTTTTAATTTTTATTTTATACCAAGAACAAGTATTGGTACATTTTACATACAATGGTCACATTCATCACATTTATTTTGTACCTGTACATGATGCATCTTGGTTCTCCCCCCTCTTCCCCACCCCTCCCCTCTGTTCCCTCCCTCCCTATTTACAGCAGGTTTATTCATAATTTTCCATATTTTCCCTTTCCCTTTTCTTTCCTTTGTTGCCTTTCTGCTTTTCCCCCTTCTTTCTTTCTAGTACTCCTCTCTTTTCTATATTATCTTCTTTTTAATATATATTTATTACACCTCTTTGTCCTTATTTACAGTTGGTTTCTTATATCAGAGAAGCAATTCGATGTGTACTCACGAGTGTCTGATTTATTTCACTTAAAAGTATGTTCTCAAGGAACATCCATTTACATACAAATGACTCCAGTTTATCCTTTTTTATGGGAGTGTAGTACTCCATTGTGTAGAAAGACCACATTTTCTTTAGCCATTCATTGGTTGTTGGGCATTTAGGTTGTTTCCAAGACTTAGCTATTACAAATTGTGTTGCTATGAACATGGTTGTGCATACATCCCTGTGGTATGACGATTTTAATTCTTCTGGGAAGATCCCCAGTAGGAGAATAGCTGGATCAAATGGAACCTCCAGTTGTAGTTTTTTGGGGAATCTCCACTAAGGATTTCCACAGTGGCTGGACCAGTCTACATTCCCACCAACAGTGGAGGAGTGTTCCTTTTTCCCCCATAGCCCCTCCAGCATGTGTTATTGGTCCATTTTTCCATATACGCGGTTCTTTCTGGAGTGAGGTGGAATCTTAACGTTGTTTTGATTTGCATCTCTCGGATGACTAGTGATGTTGAACATTTTTTCATATACTTATTTGCCATTTTAATTTCTTCATCTGAGAAATGTTTATTCATTTCAGATGCCCATTTTTGGATTGAGTCTTTAAATTTGAAACGTTTAATTTTTTTGAGTTCTTTGTATATTCTAGATGTTAGACCTTTGTCTGATGGATAGCTAGCAAAAATTTTTTCCCAGTCTGTGGGTTTTCGCCCTGCTCTATTGGTGATTTATTTTGCTGTGGAAAAGCTTTTTAATAGCATGTGGTTGAAATTACTGTCTTTTTAATTAGTCCCCCCAAATTTTATGTAGATACTGCTATCATTGTGGCAATCCTATACGAAATGAGTGACTCCAAACTAATGCTTACTGCTGAGCAGCTATGGTCAAAAAAGAAAAAGAAGATTCACTGGTGACAGCCTACTTTTGGCATGCATGCGTGTGTGTGTGTGTGTGTGTGTGTGTGTGTGTGTGTTATGTAATGTGAAGCTTTTGTCTAGGAAATAAGATTCTGTTTCAGGAAACAGTAAAATTTTTCATCAGTGGGAGAAGAAAGAAGCAAAAATAGAGAACTGTGAGATAGTAACTCCAATGCTTGTGAATACAAAAATAATAATAAAAAACGAAGCACCCCATATTCCCTATTCCAGTTTTTGTTACTTCTCCCGGGAGAAGCAATTATTAGTTGTATTGATTTTAGTTTGCAAACTTTCTCCCTAATATGTCAATGGATAGTCCTAAACTAGTAATTACATATTCTGCAAAGATTCTGTGTCTTCTTACTATAAGATTCACAGGCCCAAAGCAAATTAATCTTATTGTGTGCTGTTATCTACAGTACATACATCACAAATTTTAGTAGAAAAACAAATAAGACCTTTTTGATTACTATAGATAAATTGTGCATGAACCAGTTGTTTTACTGTTTTTTGTTTTTCCTGTACTGGGGATTGAATATGGGGTATTGCCGTTGAACTACATTGTTTCCAGTCCATTTTTCATTTTTTATTTTGAGACAGGGTCTTGTTAAATCACTTGGCTTGGGGCCAAACTTGTGATCTTCCTGCCTCAGCCTCCAAGAATGCTGAGATTACACCTTGCCTTGCTGGCTCTGATTACTGTTAAGTGCTGAGACATGTCTACATTCCCATAGCTAAAAAACACACCATAGACAGAAGGTTTAAATTTATTTTTAACCTATATTTTTTTCATAAAACTTTTATTGGCAATGAATTTTAATAAAATAGCAAAAGTAATATAGAAACAGTATAATTCTTTCTCTCAATTTTTTATCTGCAGCTATATTGTTTGACCTAAATGGCTCTATTCTTCCAGTACAAAATTAAGACCCTAATTTCAATGTGTCTATCTTCTTGGTCTTTCCTATGATTACACTACATATGCCCACGTACACAAAGCTAGTCAGCCCTCCTGTTTTTGTTTTATTCTGGCCTCTGTGCTCCATCATGCTATGACTGTTTCTACAGCCACCATCCTTGTATCTCCCCTACATCACAAATTGCTTCCCTTCCTCTCACATCCCTGTTTGTCCCTCAGTTACCTTCTTGGTAAATGGCCTCAGTATCCACCTGCCCACTCACTCCTAAACCTAGATTCATCACTTTCTATCCTCTCTTGGCCCTCACCTCATCCTGAAAAACACTGCTTCCAAAGAACATCACGAAACTGTCCATTTTCCCACCGTCACAATGTAGCACGGCTCTAGACAAAGCCGTCAGGATTTCTCATGCACAGCTTCTTGTTTCTGGCTTAGGCTTTGTGTAACAATCAGAATAATCTTTTAAAAACACAAGTCAAATTCCTTCACTCCCCTGGTTCAAACTCTTCTTAAACAACCTCCCAGTTTTGGATGCATTCAAACTTCTTGCTGCATCTCTGCCGGAGTCTCTTGGTCCTCCCTGCTCTGCCCTCTGCTCCTCTCAGCCTGCACCACATTCTTCTTTGTTCACTTCTTGGAACCACATTGGTTCTTTTCCTGAAAAGCTTCTTATCTGTTTGTTTCCTCTTTGTAAGAAAGAATCTTTTTTGTGTCTGAGTACCTATTTTGAAGATAATGAGGCACAGTGTATTAACTATTGTTGGTGTCTTATTATTTTGCTATGAAATTTTATTTCCTCATAAAATAAAAAAAATCCGAACAGTCTCCACTGTAATGGACAGAGTGGATTTGAAAAGAATGGACTAGTTCGCATGTAGTTATAAAATTTATAAAATGGTAAGTAGAGACACAAAATTTCCAATCTAGAGACACAAAATTTCCAGCCCAGGTAGAAGGGTGCAAGTTTATATTTAATAAATGGCTAAACGAGGTAATGATGTAACTCAAGCATAGAAAAATGGGTTACATTACCATTTTTCTTCCTTAATTTATGAACTCTAAGGTATAGTGACTAAAAATGGAAGTCTGGCTGACAGCTAGAATGGTGAGAAAAATCACTCTGAATATTAGAAACTGAGGATCTCATGTTCCTGACCTGTATTTCTGGTCTTTATTTAACCTTAACCCTCTGAGAAAGTGCATGGGGGTAGAATTGTTTCCTAACATCCTAATCACAGGAAGACTTAGGATTAAACACAAACATTTCTAATAAAATCACACATCTAGAGGTTTTTTTTTTTTTTGCTATGGAGGAATTTTTCCAAATATAATATTTTAGTTATGATGTTTAAGAGAATTTGCCTTTTTCAAGTAAAATACTAAACTTGTGATTCTAATTTAAAGTATGTCATTGAGTAATTGCTTTGGACTTGTAATTTACTAAAACTATGTATTGGGAAATTTAAAATAGTTTAAGAGTCATCATATTTATAGTTTTAATTCTGCTGGTTTTATAAGAAGTATTAAGGAGATCCTATTTTATAAGCTAGCCAAAGCCCTTAAACAGGAAATTAACTATATGAAATTTATGAATGCAATTTAAAACATTGAGAGTGTTACTTTTATAAATGAGACTATTGTTAAAATCTGCTGGAAATATAAATAGAATAAAAACATTTTTACATTAGATCTCAAATTTAGGGATGAAAATAGGGTTTTAATTATTAGAACTAAACCACTGAATAACATTTAGGCCCTAAAATTACCCTCACCAGAGCAATTCTAATGAAATGCTAGAAAAAGATTTGCATTAATCTAAGAGTTTCTCAAATTAGAAAGTCTTGCTGGACCAAAATAAGTCACATTGTTGAGTTGTACTGTTGGGTTATAAGCTGTAGCAGACATGAAAAGCAGGTATACTAAGAAACTGAGTTTTGGTCTTAACTTCAAACTCTGCCTACAAGTCGCCTCCAGACAAGTGCAGTCTGCCCTCATGTAGCCTACAGATAAGCAGGAAGTTTCTATGTGTAACTGAAAACATGCTCTTATTTCATCCTCACAAGACTCTTAAGGACACTAGTATTATTCTCATATTTAAAGCATTCAAAACATTAATCAGATGACTTGGACTTATCCAGCTATGATATGACAAAGCCAAATCAGTCCTAGGACTTTGTAACTCTAAAGTGCTTGCATTTTTCTACCTTTCTCCATTTACCAATCAGTTAGTGCTAATTTCATCTATCCATCATTACCTTTTAAAGCTTACTTATTTTTTAAATTGACAGAAATAGTTTTTTTTTTCCTTTCTTTCTTCTTTTCTTTTTCTTTCTTTCTTTCTTTCTTTCTTTCTTTCTTTCTTTCTTTCTTTCTTTCTTTCTTTCTTTCTTTCTTTTTTTTTGGTGCCAGGGATTAAATTCAAGGCCTTGTGCTTGCAAGGCAAGCACACTAACCATTGAGCTAAATCCCCAGCCCATAATTTTAGTTTTGAATGTATTTATTGTGTATATGGTCTTTTGAAGCTTATGTACATTGCGAAATAGCCAAATACACCTTCTTAACATGCACTGCCTCATATATTTATCATTTTTGTGATCAGTGCACATTTTTCAGGAATGTGATATACCCTCATTAACTATAGTGTCCATGATGTACAACAGATCTCTTGAACTTATTCTGTCTACCTGTAACTTTGTAGCCTTTGACTAACATCTCCTTGTATGACAATGCCTTAACCCAATGGTGGCAAACCTGTGGCACACGAGCTACAGCAGGCTGTTTGTTATCACTGAAAGCTCTAAAAGTTTCTTCATCCCTGCCTTAGCCTCAAAGTAGCAGTTGTCAGGCACTCAAATAGGTAGGTGGGTAAACATTTCTAGAGTGGAAAACTGAAAATACTAAAAATGTCTTTATCTCCCTCAAATTCTACCATGTGGATAGGTGTTGCAGAAATTTATTTATGGAATGGATTTACATCATTTTTTTTGTTTTTGATCTTTTTTTCCTTAAACAAAGAACAAGGGACAGAGTACAGTACAACAGTTGATAATTTCTTACAGATGAAAGCAATGACTAATATATGTTCTATTGGAAAAATTCACAGAGCTGATAAGAAGTTGGGTGAAAATTGTTCATAGATTAAAATACTATAGACTAAAACAATCAGAGAGAACTGATACACCCAACAACATGGATAAATCCAAAATACAAATGCAAGTGAAAGAAGCAGAACAATAAAGAGTAGATACTGTGTGATTACATTTATATGAGAGTCAAAAATAGCCTAGGTTGTCTACACTGTTGAAAGTCAGGAGGTTATATGGTTGGAATACTCTAAGAGGGCTGTTGACTTGCAAAGGCATGAAGTTTTGTTCTAGGGATGGAAGTTAGGACATAGTGATTTGCATAATATTTACAAATATATATATGAATATAAATTTATATTTTAACATATATTAAAATGTATCATTATTTTAGCATATTTTTGTTGCACACATATACACATGTATATGTATGCATCATACATACATATTATGATCTGTCACACCACAAACTCTGAGAATTGTCTTACCTATAAATTGAGGATAAAAATTATTTGTTAGTGCCTTTGTAAATCTACAAAATAGTGAGGTGAAGACTACAACTGTGTCTACAGAAAACAATCTCACTGCAGGCAAGATTGTCTCTGTGTGTGTTAGTGGGATAATAAGTAATGATAACTCGAGAAAACTGGCCAAGAGATCTATTAAATGTATAAGAAAAATATCTAAATTTCTATTGTGCCCATCGGCAATGTCCAAGGTTTTAGCTCTGATTCTCTTATCTTCTATGTGCTGTGTCTGCGATCCCCTTGGAAGCCAGCCCTCCCAAAGACGTGGCTCAAATGTTCTGCTGTACTTCACGAGGATTGGTGTGAACTGGGCAGGCAGGCACATACAAAAGCTTCAGTAGATTTTTTGATAATCACAGCAATGCCATTTGTCGGCCATCATTCTAAGCAAAGTCGACATCGCTTCTAAAATTTAAATTACGATGTAATTAAATTTATAATGTAACCCCTCCTTGGAAGTAGGCAGTTTAGTCCCAGCCCAACAGAGGAAGAAACTGAGATTCAACTTTGCATGCACAGTAAGTGGGAGAATAGGGCATTAAATACCGTGTACCAGTCTCTTATGTTCAGCTAGGAATGCTTTCATTTGTTGCAGTAGATTGATGTAAAGTATCTTGTCATTCTGTCTCTCCAGAAGAAATTTTCATCACCATGGATTTAACCCGAGGGAGCTGTGTGGTGCCCCAACCAGTGTCAGAGTTTGAACTCATCAAACATTCTGTGAGCACCCAAAAGACCCAGAGTTCTGTCCTAAAAGTGGCTCAAGACTTCTCAGAGAGCCAAAGTATGCATAGCTCAGAGTTAGCTGTCACAGCCTTCTAAATATACTGTTGCAAGGGAGGTAATTGGGGGATTGATAGGAGCAAAATATGTTATGCACACTGAGCCCCCAATAATGAGTCTAGGGAGGAGTGTGTACAAAGTATTTTATGTGTGTGCCAAAATGAAATTCAGTATAGCCAGAGAGAAAGAGAGAGAGAGAAGAAATTTTTAAAAACATATTGTTATTGTTTTTTACTACATCCCCACGTAAAGTCTGTCAAATGAATCCGTTTAGGGCTCCTCAGGATTTCCTGGATAAAATCTATCTTCTCCTATTCAATTATTTATGATTAATTTTATAATGTAATTAGCAATATTTTTGATACATGCCTGATGACCTCTTTATTATGAATATTTCCTAATTTATAAATTTTTGAATTTTAATTTCATTCTTTTTTTAATTTTAAACTTTTTAGACAAGGTCTCACTAAGTTGCTGAGTTACTAGTCTGAATGTGAATTTGTGATCTTCCTGTCTCATCCTCCCAGAGTTATTGGGATTATAGCTTTGTGCTACTTACTATGCCCAGCTCTTTGACTGTATCCAGAAAGCAAATCAAATTCTTTTGCCATGGTCAGATATTTGTACAATGATCAAAGTAGGTTGGTGCTTTGGCAATAGCCTGGTGTAACAATCATGTGCCCAGAGACAGGTAGCCTCTCTGGAAAGAATTCATTGTCTTATTTTACAGTCAACATTGAATAACATTGTCTGCCTCCTTCTCTCACTTAACTCTATTTGATGGTGAAAAGATCACATTAGTAGAATGTTCATACAATTTTAGGGGGCATGTGCATTTCTCTCATATGATGCTGTGTTGGATTTAATTCACATTAGGTAGAATGCTCTTTAGTTTTGGTGAATTCATAATCATCGTACAATTTCTGTGGTTGGTTAAACAGTGCAGCATCTCATAGGAGATTTCAACCTGCTCTATAGTTTGGATTAGAACCTGTCTTGAGGGCTGGGTCTAGTTTCTGATGCCTTTACCTTGAGAGGAAGCAGAAAGGAGTTTTGGCTAATGGAAGGAAAGGTGCTGGGGAAGCATGTGTTTCTGTAGGTGTCCAAAAAGCCTTCTAGGGTTTAAACCTGGTATCATCATTTATTGTGCCACATTAAAACTATAGCCTCAGTTTATCCATTACAAATGTATTGTAAAGCAGATGAGGTGTTTAAATAGTGTGGCACAAATCAATCCCTTTACTTGAGAAGATTTTCCTCCCTCAGACCCATCCTGTCCTCAAAGCTGACATTCCTGGGCCCTGCCCTAAGGACCATGGACCCAGCGGGTGACTGAGGTAGCAAATTGTGACTGCAGCCGTTCCTGAACTGAACCTGTTTAAAAGAAATCATTATGATGGAAATGACATCTAGGGCCAAGCTTAGTGTCATTTCTTTTTCTAACGGTGGGGCTGGACTTGAGCCACTCTATCTACCACAAAACAATGTATGCCAAATGCATCCATTAGAATATTCATAATCTAAAATGATAAAGCCCGAATGATCTTTTTTCTTTGATCCTCTTTTATTACATTTATCCTTCTGAAGGAATTTGGGGCTTTTTTTTCCCCTGAAGATTCAATTATTCCTGCTTTTCCTACTTGAGTCATCAGAATTTCCATCAAAAGCAGCATTCTGCTTTCCAAAGAATACACGTCAGCCTGAACTAACAACATCAACGTGTACAGTGATCTGCACGAAGTCTGTCTAGGCCTCCACCTGCCTGGTCTGTGGATGTGCAGGATGGAAACAACGCCTGAAGGTTGCTTTATGTAAACTTCTATCCCCTGTACTAAATGGCTAAAGTAAATCTACTTTCTTATAACAGGTTCCTGTGAAAGTATTTAATAGTGCATTCTGATCATTTGATAGTATTTGTTTTTTGCCGAATGGACTTGTTTCTTTTATCTTCTTACCTTTCCTCTCACCGAGTACAAACAAAGCTCCAGGCAAACTCCTCTCATACAAGTGCATCTATCAGCAGAAGGAAGACAAACCAAACAGCTTTAATCTTAATTTGGCTCAATTCAGTAAGCATTTATCGAGCACTCGTTTTATGCCGGGTACGGAGCCAGGAATTAAGTCTACAAATGGAAAGAAACCGTTCTGTTCTCAAAGAATGCAGAAGGGAGGTTGATATGCGAAAACAAGATACTGTGATGTTATAAACATTATAAAATATATGTAATATATGAGTTTATATGAGGCATTTAACATAGTGCTTAAAAATATGCACTCTGGAAAGACTCAGAACTAGATTTTCTGAGTTCAAATCCAGCTCCCACACGTCTGTGTGACACTGGGCGAGTAACTCAACCTTTCTCTGCCTCAACTTTTCAACTAGTAAAATAGGGACAAAAGTAGTATGTACTTCATTGAGCTATAAATTCATACTTATACAAATATAAATCAATTAGTGTTTGTAAAAAGACTAGTATTAGTGTTTGTAGTATCCTAGGTGCAATGGAAGCACTGGTTAAGTAAAACAAAATCTACTTATTGCTTAGACAGTGAAAGTTGGTCCTAGTAGGACATTAGGACAGTTACATCAGAGAACGGACATTACTTAATAAGAGTCTTTAAGGATGAATGAAACTTTCCAAAAAGATCAAGAAGGAGAAAGCATAAATAAGGGCAGATATTTGTGTCAAGTCCCTAAAATGTTAGCTTGCTCCTGAGGCCAGAAGAAAGCCTTCCTGTGAAAGAGTGATGGAGATGAACCTGAGCAGGACTAGGGGGACAAGTTGTGGGTTAGAAAGTTCAAGGACTTCATAGCTTTTTAAAAAAATTTTATTTTAATGGTACATTTTAGATGTACACAGTGATAACGTTCATCATTGGGGATTTGCACCTGTACATGATATATTTTGTTGCTTCTTTTTTTCCCATTCTCCTCCCCTCCCTTCACCCCTCCTCCCTCTTTATTTACAAAAGCTTTGTTTCCATTTTTTCCTTCCATTCCTTATTTCTCTTGTCCCTCTGGTCCTTTCCCTCTCCCTTGTTCCCTTTCCCATTTGGACATTTTCTTCCCTTTCCCAATATAATACATTTTAGTCTTTATTTACACTTTCAGTTTCTCACAACAGAGAAACAATGCAGCATTTAAACATGTGTGTCTGACTTATTTCACTTAGGAGTGTGGTCTCAAGATGCATCCATTTACCTAGGAATATCTCAAGCTTGTCATTCTTTATGGCAGAGTAGTACTCCATTGTATAAAAATACCACATTTTCTTAATCCATTCTGCTGTTGATGGGCATTTGGGCTGTTTCCAAGATTTAGCTATTACAAACTGTCCTGCTATAAACATGGGTGTGCATATATTGCTGCGGTATGATGCTTTTAATTGTTTTGGCAAGATACCAAGAAGGGGAATAGCTGGGTCAAATGGAATCTCTAGTCCTAATTAGCTGAGGAAACTCCACATTGATTTCCATAGTGGTTGCACCAGTCTACATTCCCACCAACAGTGGAGAAGGGTTCCTTCTTCTCCACTGTCCCTCCAGCATTTGTTATTGGCTGATTTGTTGATAATAGCCATTCTTTTGAGAGTGAGGTAGAATCTCATGGTTGTTTTAATTTGCATCTCTTGAATGACCAGTGATGTTGAACATTTTTTCATATGTCTATCTGCTGTTTCACTTCATCTGAGAAGTGTCTATTTATTTCAGTTGCCCACTTTTGGATTGGATCTTTAAATTTGGGGGGTCTGATTTTTTTGAGTTCTTTATATATTCAAGATGTTAGTCCTTTGTCAGAGAAATAGCTGGCAAAATTTTTTTGCCACTCTGTACATTGTCTCTTCGCTCTGCTGGTAGTTTCTTTTGCTGTGCACAAGCTTTTTAATAACACCAGTTGTTGATTCTTTGTGATATTTCCTGGGCAACTGGGGATTTGTTCATAAAGTCTTTGCCTATACCTATGTCTTCAAGAGTTCCGACCTATTCTATCTTCCAATAGATTTAGTGTTTCTGTTTTAATATTTAGATCTTTGATCCAATTTGATTTTAGCTTAGTGCATGGGGAAAGATACGGGTCTAGTTTTAACCTTCGGCATGTGGAGAGCCAGTTTTTCCAGCACCATTTATTAAAGAGACTGTCTTTCTTCCAGTGAGGTTGTTTGGCCCCTTTGTCAAAGATAAGGTGACTGAGAGAGTTTGGACCTGTTTCTTCATCTTCTAATCTGTTCCATTGATCCTGGGGTCTCTTTTTGTGCCAGTACCATGCTGTTTTTATTACAGTAGCTTCGTAATATAGTTTTGGGTTAGGGACTATGATGGCCCCTGCTTTGCTTTTGTTGCCCAGAATTGCTTTTGCTCTTCGAGGTTTCTTTTAGTTCCAAATAAATTTTAGGATTGTCTTCTCTAATTCTTGGAGGTATGCTACTGGTAATTTAATTGGGATTGCATTAAATCTGTATAGCAGTTTTGGGAGTTATGGCCATTTTCACTATATTGGTTCTTCCTACCCAGGAGCAAGGGATATCTTTCCATTTTTTGATATCTTCTTCAATCTCCATTTTCAAAGTACTGTAGTTTTCATTGTATAGATGTTCTACTTTCTTCATTACGTTCATTCCTAGGTACTTCATTTTTGTGGATGCTATTGTGAAAGGTGTTGTTTCCCTAATTTCTCTCTCGGTGAGTCTGTTATTTGTGTACAGGAATGCTATCGACTTCTGAGTGTTGACTTTGTATCCAGCTACACTGCTGAATTTGGTTATTAAGTCTAAAAGTCTTTTTGTGGAGTTTTCGGGGTCTTTTATATAGAGTATCGTGTCATCTGCAAATAGTGATAATTTAACTTCTTCTTTTCCTATCCTTATTCCTTTTATTTCTTTCTCTTGTCTAATTGCTCTGGCTAACATTTCCAGAACTATATTGAATAAGAGTGGTGAGAGTGGACATCCTTGTCTTGTTCCAGATTTTAGAGTAATAGCTTTTAGTTTTGACCATTTAGTATGATGTTGGCTGTTGGTTTGTCATAGATGGCTTCTATCAGATTGAGATAAAGACCGTCTATTCCAATTTACTGCAGGGCTTTTATCATGAATGGGTGTTGGACCTTGTCAAATGCCTTTTCTGCAACTATTGGGATGATCATATGGTTTGTGTCCTTGGCTCTGTTAATGTGGTGTAGCACATTTATTGATTTGCATATGTTGAACCATCCCTGCATCCCTGGAATGAATCCTACTTGGTCATAATGTGTAATCTTCTTGATAACTTGTTGCATTCTGTTTGCCAGTATCTTATTGAGGATTTTTGCATCTATGTTCATTAATGAGATTGGCCGGTAGTTCTCTTTTTTGGTTGGATCCTTCTCTGGCTTTGGTATCAGGGTAATACTTGCTTCCAGGAATGAATTTGGGAGTATTGCTTCTGTTTCAATTTCGTTAAAGAGTTTGAGAATTAGTGTCATTAAATCATCTCTAAATTTCTTGTGTAATTCCGCAGTGAATCTGTCAGGACCTGGGCTTTTCTTTGTTGGTATGTGTTTAATTACCCTCTTCAATTCCAGTGGCTGATAATTGGGTTATTTAGAGTATTTATATCTTCTTGATACAGTTTTGGTAATTCATATGTATCTAGGAATCTGTCTATTTCTTCTGTATTTTCGATCTTATTAGAATACAGGTTCTTGAAGTAGGTATTGATGATCCCTTGGATATCTGCAGGATTAGTTGTGATTTCACCCTTTTCATTCCTAATTGTATGAATTTGAGTCTTTTCTTTCCTTTTTTTGGATAAGGTTGGCTAAGAGTTTGCCAATTTTATTTAATTTTTCAAAGAACCAACTCTTTGATTCATTGATTCTTTGTATTGTTTTCTTAGTTTCTATTGCATTAATTTCAGCTCTGATTTTTTAATATTCTCCCTTGTATGGGCTTTGGGTTTGAGTTGCTCTTCTTTTTCTAGAAGCTGGAGGTTCCACATTAGGTTGTTTATTTGAGCTCACTCTGTTTTTCTCGTATGGGCGTTCAATGCTATAAATTTCCCTCGTAGAACTGCTTTCATTGTGTCCCACAATTTCAGTAGGTTGTATTGGCATTATCGTTCAGTTGTAGAAACTGTGTAATTTCTTCTTTAATTTCTTCTCTGACCCACTGATTGTTCAGGAGCGTGCTATTTAATTTCCATGGGCTTATGGAGTTTTTGTGGTTGCTTTTGCTGTTTATTTCCAGTTTCAATGCACTGTGGTCTGATAGTATGCATGGAGTAATTTCAATTCCTTTGCACATACTTAACCATGTTCTATGAGGTAGTATGTGGTCTATTTTGGAGAAAGTCCCATGTGCAGCTGAGAAGAATGTGTATTCTGATGTCGTGGGGTGGGATACTCTGTATACATCTACTAGGTCCATTTGTTCAAGAGTTTGGTTTATTTCTGATATTTCCCTGTTGACTTTTTGTCTAGTTGATCTGTCGATTTGTGACAGTGGGGTATTGAAGTCCCCTATTACAATAGTATTGATGCTTAATTGCTTTTCCATGTCTGTCAATATTTGTTGTATATAGTTAGTTGCGCTGGTATTTGGTGCATATATATTTTTGATTGTCATCTCTTCTTCTTGGGTTGTTCCCTTTACAAGGATGTAATGACCTTCATTGTCTTTCTTAATGAGTCTTGGCTTGAAATCCACTCTATCTGCAAATAGAATGGCTACCCCTGCATTTTTCCAGGTTCCTGTCGCACGAAGTATTGTTTTTCATCCTTTGACTTTCAGTCTATAAATTTCTTTTTGAATTAAATGTGTTTCTTTTATGCAGCATATTTCTAGGTCTTGCTTCTTGACGCATCCTGCCAGTCTGCTTCTTTTGATTGGCGAGTTGAGGACATTTACATTGATGGTTATAACTGACATATGTTGACTTATTCTTGCCATATTATTTACCTGTTGTTAGATTCCTAGTTTTCCCTTCTGTTTATTTACTTGCTTTGCCTGAAGGATTCATTCTGTTGCAATTCCTGGAGTTGTAGTCCTCATTTTCTCTTTCCAGAATGTCCTTCAGAATATTTTGGAGTGTTGGTTTGGTGGTCATGAATCTCTTCAGGTGTTCTTTGTCATGGAAGTATCTTACTTCTCCATCAATTTTGAAAGAGTTTTGCAGGGTACATTAATCTGGGCTGAAAGTTGTTGTCTTTTAGGGCTTGAAATACTTCACTCCAAGCTCTCCTTAACTTGAGGGTTTGTGTTGAGAAGTCTGCTGTGATTCTGATGGGCTTTCCTTGATAGGTTATTTGCTTCTTTTCTCTTACAGCTTTCAATATTCTGTTCTTGTGTTGAATTTCTGGAAACTTGACTATTATATGCCTTGGGGTAGATTTTTGTTGATCAACGGGTAGTTGGAGTTCTGTATGCCTCACTTATCTGTATGTCTAGTTCTTTTTGAATACTTGGGAAGTTTTCTGCCATTATTTCTGTGAAGAGGTTTCTTATGTGATTTGTGCTATCTCCTGCTCTTTCATTGATTCTGATCAGTCTTATGTTATTTTTCTTCGTGTCGTCTAGCAGCTGTTGTATTGATTTTTCATGGTCCCTTACCATTTGAAGAACTCTTTCTTTTCTCGATCATTAATCACCATCTTGTCTTCTATAGCTGAGATTGTCTCTTCACATTGTTTCATCCTACTGCTGATACTTTCAATGTTATGTTTAATCTCTTGGACATCTGTTTTAATCTGTTTCATAAATTCCATTTCTTTCCTGTGTTGGGCATTTATGGTTTCCATCATTTTTCTAAGCTCTTCTATTTTTTTATCTGTATCTGCTCTAGAGTCACTCATCATGTCTTTCGTTCTGGAAATGATTTCTGTTTTGATGTTTTCTAGAGCCTCATTCATCTGCTTTGTTGCTTCTGCTGTTACTGCTTCCAAGAGTCTGGGTGAGAAGCTTTCAGAGTGTTCCCCTTCGTTACCTGCTGGGTTTGCTTTTGGTGAGCTGGAGGTATGGGGTTGCATCTTATTTGTGTGTCTTCTCATTTTCTTTTTTTCCTTCTTTCGTTTAGTCCCTGGGTTGATGCATATGAATTGCCTATGGCAGGTAGCTTTTTTTGTTTTGAAAACCTTTTGGAAGTGACTACTGCCTCAGAGATGTCTTACAGGTGTAGCTGGTTTTTGTATTATGAGTCTGTTGCAAGATCTTGCCTCTTCAATTTATTGGGGCTGAGAAGTTGCTAGCTATTTGACCAGCCCTTACTTCTTTGACTGTGACCTATAGTGTTATTTGTGACCCTCTGCCAATCTTAGTCTTGGCACACAAGGAAGAACTGATCAGAACAATTCTGTCACCTTGACTAAAGTATTACAATCAGCAACAACAATAGCATCAGACAATGTCTAGAAAATAACAAATGGTAGTAACTATTTATCTGCTACCTTATACCTCATGAACTAGATTTGTGGTTATAGAACAATATCTAAAATAAACCAGAAACTTGTATGCAGTAAATATGCCCTCAATACGGTGATTTTACTCTCAGAGAGAAAATTCAAAAGAGATTAGGAGGGCAGGATAGAGAAATAGCAGAAGAGAAAGAGATGAGAAACAAGGTTGGAAGCCAGGGGGAAATTATGCAAACTTTGGGGAACTGGTGAAGGAAATAGAAAGAAAGGAGAGAAGGAAGAAATAAAAACAAGGACAGAACAAAAAGAAAAAAAAAACAGCAAAAAACTAGAAAGTCACTTTCCTATAAAAGCAAGAAAAAGAAAAGTAAAACAAGAAAAAGAATAGCAGAGAAGAAAAAAATATTAAAAAAATATGATGTCCACTTCCAGGTGTGTCTCTGCTTCACTGGTAGACAGAGTAGATAGACCCAGGTCCTTGTTGATTAATCCCAGCAGTAGATTTTGGCAGGGTAGGGAGTGTTTCCAGCTGCGTTCAATAGCAAGGCTTCACTCGTTCCATTAAAGTTCAGCCTGATCACTGGCTGTGGGGTTGAAATCCAATTTGTTCAGCTGGAGACACACTGTATGTCTCCCACTGGCTTGGACTCAGTTCCCTGCCAGTTTGAACTTGGCTCCTTTCCCTACTTCCGATTTGAGTTTGAACTCTGCTCCGCCTTGCTCCACTTTGCCCCACCTTGCCTCAGCACCAAAAGCTGCTAGCAGTTTTTCTGAGTTCTGAGCTCAGCGCCTTTCCAAGATGGCGATCGGCCCATCACTGCCCTCTCCTGGGGGCCATCCGAGATCAAACGACTCAGGTAACTCACCAGCTGCTGCAGTCTTCAATGTCCACCGCTCCACTCCGTCTGTGTGTCTTTCTGTGGAGGTCTCTGGGGTCTCCAGTAGTCACCATGCATCTGCAGGCTCAAACTGCATCACTTATGCCGAGAGCTGGGGCCGTGGGTTGAGGCCGTGAGCGGGCTGTGAGCTGGGACACCCACAGAGGCTGTGAGTGGGGTCTGTGACTGTGACCCGGGCTGCAAGCTGCTGCTGTGAGCCAGGCTGGGGCTGTGACCTGGGGGCCACAAGCCGTGCTATGAGGTGGTTCTGTGAGCCAGGGCCACGAGCCAGAGCTCTGGGAGAAAGAGCCGTCCATTAGTCACTTTCTTCTTCTCGACTTCATAGCTTTTCAAGCGTGGGAGAGGATTAAACTTAGGTAGTGGTGTGATTAGGTTTGTATTTAAGAAATAAAAATGTGGTTATAGTACAGGAGATGATTTGGTAAAAGAGAATCTGAGGATGTAATAGCAAGGGATCCACTGTAGTAGTTCAGAAGGAGAAATCTGGGCCAGGAAAGCCAGGTGCCCTTACTGGAGATGGAAATAAAGAATGACAGCTGCGCTGTGGTAGAAGCTAGAAACTTTTTTTGTGGTGGGTGACCCATCTCCCCCTAAAGAAAACTTGACATACCTTATAAAACCCTTAAGCAATTTGTTGAGAGATGCTAGTGGATTAAAGCCCCGCTAGGGAACTTGTAACCCACCAGTCTAGCTAATTGTCAGTCAAAAGTAATAATATTTAAACAATTATTCTGTTTTTCTTGTACTCAGTTTAACCAGCATTATCTGATTATTCATATTTTTCTTTATAAAATTCCCCAACCATGAAGGAATTTTTGAATTATGCTTCTTAGGTTTTCTTTCTTAGAAAAAACTTGAAATACAAATTGACTCCAAAGTGTCAGACAAAAATTGATAAATAGAGCAGAAATGTGGAGGAAAATGATGGCCTTTAATGTAAATTTAAAAAAAAAATTACTGCATTTTTGTTTGTAGTATATGTTCACAAGTTTACATTCCTTGTGGGGAGTTAGTACATGTACATAACACATCTTAATTCCTTTTTTCATCCCTTTTCCCTTCCTCCACCCCTGCACCCCATTTTTGATTCCCTTCCTTTTTCTTTTTTTCATTAACTATTTGCAGTACGTGTTTACATCCTTTATGTGGAGTTGGTACATGTGCATTGGGAAAATCTGAGCTGAAAGGACTTCCTGGTTACCTAGAGCAGCCAGACGGAGGAGGAGAACAGTAACTACTGCTACGGAGTGCCCCATATCTAAGACATTATGCCAGATATTGACTTACCTTTAGTCTCACAATGATCCTACCACCAATAGCTCCTTTCCCACTTTATGTATGCAAATCCTGAAAAAAGGGAAGGTTTATACAATTCAGACAAATTAACAAGTAGGATGTTGAGATAAAGTTCAGATCTCTGTCCTTTGATATCAAGATGCCATTACACATTCCATTATGCCATTAGGAGAGATTGTACATGCCATTGTCTTAAATATGGTTGTTCATTACTTTGAAAATCACTCATGTCTCTCTGAAACATAGAGTATTAAATTTTTTTTAGTATTAAAATTTTTATTTTATCCTAAACCAACTTTAAAATTAGAATGTATGGTGGCTATAAATCAGAAAGGTCAAGAGCACAGCTTTGGATGCAGGTGGACCAAGCTATAAGTCTATGACTTTAGAAAACTTACTAAGCCTCTGTGTCCTCACTCCTAAATAGAAATATTTGCCTCATAAGCTTGTTGTGAATATATAGTCAAAGAATAATTGTGAAGAATTTTTTTAGAATTGTAACAAGTAGAAAATTTTCAAAGATAGCTTATATCAAGGGTAGCTACTTTTTATGAGAATCAGAAATACTTTTATGGAGATAAGTGCTTGAGATGACAATAAAAATCAAAAGCAAATGATGGGACCAAAAAAGTTAACATCATACTTTTTTTCAAGGAAGATTGCCTGCCTAAAGTCTAAGAAACATCATATAACACAGTGTTATATTTATTACAACTGAGTAATTCAAAATTTGTGTGATACACATTTTACAATGTTGCTTTCTATAAAATCAGACAAAATTTTATGTCTACCTTTGTTTTTTTTAATTTTCATTTTACATGTATCTGTACATAATGGATATATTCACTGTGGCTAGTTGGTACATGTACATGACACATCTTAGTTATTTTCACAACCCCCCCATCTCTGGGTCCTCTTTTCATATATTTAATTTTGCCAGGTGCATATAATGTTGAACCCAGTTCAGCCTCTTGGCGATACAGTGTCTCTGTTAAACCAGGTTGGCCCTGGAAACATTTGGATACCACCTCATTGTGCAGACTGTGAAGTAGTGGCAGAAGTGAGGGGCAGGCAGCAGGGTTCCTTGTCTGAGTTTGTCATTACTTTGTCATGTGACCTTGGGCAAGTTACAACTCTTCCAGACTCTATCTGTAAAATAAGGAGATTTGGGATAAAGCGTTGTTAGTAATCAGCTGCCTTAATAATCTGAGTCTAGGTACAGAAGAGAGTTGAGAGGCCGGAAAGAAGGCAAAACACTAGATGTTTGGCATATTTTGGACAGATTTTTACCTTTGAAAATAATTCAGCTCTTACAAGATAAGACAACAAACTGGGGATTTGGTGGGGAGGAAATGAATTTTTTGAAATATTTTACTTAAGAAGACTGATAATCATCTTAGACATTTCTAAACCTAACTACTTCCTCCAGCCATCTGTCATCAACCTGTCTACTCAAAGCCTTCCTGACTTTCCTAGTAAGCCTCATACATCTATGGCACTGAACATTTTCACAAATTCCCGCTCTTCATTTACTTTTCAAAGGAATTTTGGGCTAAATATGCCAAACATTCTCAAAAAAAACTAAATTTCATTAAATCACTAGGAGAAAACACTGCTTTGATTTTAGCCTTGGTAATAATTCTATAGCATATATTTTAACTATGTGAAAGGTTGACAGTTATAAATATATAAGTAAATTCATATCTGCTGTTGTCTAGAGCCATTTTGCATATCTTATCTACTGTGACCTCAATACAAATCCCATGAGACTGGTAATACCGTTTCAAAGTTAGAGGTGGGGAAATGTATACAGAGTTTAAAACTGAGTTTAATTTCATACCAATAAGATTTTTTCCATTAAAGTAGATCCCAAATCTGTCAGCTCCTAAGGTTAAACATGCCATCTGCTATCTTTGCGTTTCTGTCTTCCCATCTGTGGAGCCCTGTGTCTTGTCAGCAAAATGAAGATGCTGGACTAGCATTAGTCAGTAGTGGTGCCTTAGAATATTCTGAGGATTCTGTGGAGAATACCGGTGCCTGGGCCTCTACAGGAACGTTTGTTTCACTAGATGTAAGTAGAATGCTGAGGCGTCAGCATTTTATGAGGAGTTCTGGATGATGTCCACATGGCTCTTCTCCACAAACAGGTACTTAGGAACCAGGAAACTACTACCTTTCATCCTACAGGATGGTACAGGGGCCAGCAGGATAGTCCTTACTTGGGAATTGGTCAAAAGAGCAGAAATCTGGGCCCCACCATAAACGTTCTAGGTGAGAATCTGAGATGCAGGTTGCAATTTTGAACCAAGCACATTTCCATTTATTTAAACTGATATAAGCAGAAAGCACGAAAATTTTAACAGATATGACTAAGGATTAGATTGGAGAAATAGAGACAATTAAGGAAGTTTGCATTTTGTACATAGTAGTACCAAAAAATACTCAGATCCCAGACTTGCGTAAATTAATTCTACTACTGTTTCTAAATTTCCTAGTTTGGCAGGATCCCATTGGCCTGTCAGTTTGCTTTTAAAAGTCATTAAGACCTCTGCTCAGAATTACAACATACACATTTGTGGATACTTGTACTTGAAGAATTTGTGTGAATTTAACCAGTGAAACCAGAAGAGTTGAAGATAGGGAAACATAGGAGAAATGTAATGTGGATGCAAAGATAAAAAATGAGGCAATATTCCCTACACTTTCTCCTTTAGCATTAAGTGTTTATTAAGGTTTCATGCTGCAATAACGGCAGCTAATGTTGCATAGTATAATGGAAAATGATTGAGTGATGTATTAGAGCAGAAGCTACACATCTGAGTGTGTATTTAACAGCTTGGCTGCTTTTAATATGTGCCATAATTACAGATACTAAACTGGCTTATTTAGCTAAAAACGGTTAAGTAATCACTGAAATAAAATGCAACATGGTGAAATATTTTTAATCTTAACACTACTTCCCTCTATTAACATGGAAAATAAGTTTGCTATTCTTCAGCAACATGATTTTGACCTAAAATTGTACTTAGGCCGTATAACCATTCCACAGGTGTTCTGCTAATTAAAGAGCAAAGCACCAGCCTCATTATAGAATGGAGCAAACATTGCACTCACATGGGCTTTCTACATTATCCTATGCCAGTGGTGGCAAACCTAAGGCATGTGTGCCACAGCGAGCTGTTTGTATCGTTGAAAACTCTAAAAGGTTTGCCATCACTGTCAATGCCTCAGAGACAGTATGACTTGACATGTCATCAAAAACCTAAATTGTAAGGCAATAGAAAATGAGTATTTACATAATTTTACCTTTCAGGTCCTATGTAGTAACTGTGGCCTTTTGCTGCTGAAGGTGAAATAAAGCCTTTTATTCCTTGTAGATCAGTTTCACTCTAATTTTAAACTGGTTGCCGCTCCTCCCATCGCATCTGTGAGGATGGGCACTGACTTCTGAACTTCAGTTCCATCCCACAAGCCAATATAGCAAAAAAATATATCCCAGCAAGTACAACCCAGAGTAAATATCTGTTGAAGTAATTGTATTTACTTAATAACTTTCGTTATTAAAGTGGATGTACAGTCCTTGGCAAATGCTTAAAATCTAAAAGTAGTTTAACTATACTAATTCACATATATATATATATATATACACACATAGTTTTATTCATAGATACATTTGATAAAGTAATGATAGTAGTAAAATATTTAAATAGTACTGTTTTCCTAAAATATTAAAAATATTAATGTAAAAATGAACATGGAAAATAGCACCAGCCTGTGGTCATATTATAATTTTTTTATTCATTGTTTTCCCTGAATTGTAGCAATTCCTTAAAGCTTCAACAATTTGCTTTCATTTTTCATATACTTTAAAGCTTCTCTAATAGAAACGATTCTAACTGTAAAATAATAATTTTCTTTTTCCCCCTTTCTTTATACTCTCTCTTTAAGTGACCACAGGTGAACTTTCAAGATAATTGTGTCTGGTAATAATATTCAGAATTCCAAGAAAACATTTATACAACAAATCATTACTTTGACATTTTAATGAGTAGGTAGACTTTAATAAGATTTTCTTTTGTTTACCCTAAAATCACAACTGTCCAAAATATGCACCACTAGTTCCAATGTGTATTTTTTCAAACATTTGAAAGATACAGTTCTAATTTCCACACAATTTCTGAAATCTGAAATCTGCCCCTTGAACCTCTAGCACCCTTTTGTGTAGTAGACTGTTATGTTTAGATTTTGAATGTCCCTCAAAAGCCTCATGTGCTCAGTGGTGGGGCTTTTGGAAGTTGCTGGGGTCCTGGGGATGCTGTACTCCCCAGGGAATCAATTCACTAATGTGTTCTTAGGTGAATGTGCTCTTCGGAGGTGGAATCTGGTCAGAAGAGGTGGTCATTGTGGGTGAGGCAGAGAAGAGCATATTTTTCTCCCTTAGTTCTCTGCTTCTTGGCTGCCATCACATGAGCAACTTTTCTCAGCTGGGTTCTTCCACTGTGACTTCCTGCCTCGGAGCCAGTCAGTTAAGGATTTAAAATATGAATTAAAATATATTGGTTGTCCTTTAAGTTGTGGGTGTTGGGTATTGTGTCCCAAGAAGTAGAAAATGATGAGGAAATAGACACACAGTAAGTACTTGTTGTAATGGATTGACTTACTTCTTTTTCTGATCTTCAAAATTACTCTATCTTGTACTTCTGTTGCAAACATTGCATTTTCCTGGAAAATCACTGTTAGTATATTTACCTGGAATGCCTTAATTTGTCTGCTCCAGTTCTTTCATTCTTAAATGATTTTATCAGAGTGAGCAATATTGCAAGCTTCCTAAAACATAAATCCACACATAGTGGTACTTGACAGCCAGCTTTGAACTAATTTTAGGGGGAATCTGGAGCAGCAGTATAGGCAACTTAACATTTTGAAAATTATTTTGATGGTGTTTGGCTCATGCTTTTGCAAGAGAAGGGTGAATATTAGAGACATTACCTTTAAGTCTCTTGTAAAATCGTTTACTCAAACATTAGTAGTTTGAGTAAACAGTTACACATTCACCATGTCCAGAACATATGATGCTTTTGAGTCTCTCAATAGTTCTTAATGGATACATTTTACAGAAATAAAAACTGAGTCTGGGAGCTAAACTATTACTTGTTTAAATTATCTGTACTCTGAGCATAATTGTCATTACTAAAACACAAATGTTTCATATAAAAATACAAATAAATAAAATGAAAAACATTTTACATGAAATACAAATAAATGTTTCATATAAAATTCTTGAAGAAATGAGAAAGTAAAATTGGTTAAATTGACCCTCGTTGATTCAGTTTTAAGTATCAGCAAATAAACAGAAATGAAAATACTATAACTTTTTAAAAAAGTTTTGAGCACCTGTGTTTGTACAGAGGTGGTTTGAGTGGTCTATTATGCAAAGTGTGTTGTCCACATGTGAAAGGGGGCTGGGAATTGAGGCCTCTTACTTATTTTCTTCCTACCTGTTCTTTTCTCAAATTGCAGAGCTTTGTTTGAAGCATTTCTGAAGAGCATTGGAGCACACAGTTTTCCCTTTATTCTAAAAAAAATCTCTTTGCTTTATGCGGCTCACTTTCCAGTATTATTTTGCAACACTTTCCACAGTATCGTTTGTAAAATCTCAAAGGTCTGACAGTTTTCTCTTGATGATTACCAGACTTAGTTGGAGAACCACATTATTTCTTCTACTGGTTGCTCTTTCAAGTAAACCTGTTCATGTTTTTCTTTCTAGCTTTGCCAGTGCCATGTAGCTTCTTACAAAAGCTAACTTTATGAATGTATTTATCTGACTATGAGCACGTGGAATTGGAACACTCTGGAGTGTCAGTTCTTCTGGGCCTCTTTGGGATATCTGTGTCTTTCTG
Organism: Hystrix cristata; assembly: GCA_004026905.1. NCBI lineage: Eukaryota > Metazoa > Chordata > Mammalia > Rodentia > Hystricidae > Hystrix > Hystrix cristata. Next base: position 95,771 of record PVJO010002345.1, on the reverse strand, counting down.
AGCTCCACCACCTTTAAGGCAGATGGTAGAGTGTGATTAATGGCCCCAGAAAATTGCAACTAAATTTAACCCTTCAGTTTTTCTGAGGTCCATATTCAAGAATTCATACATTTTTGACTGTAGAAAAATTTAACAATGTTAAAAATAGATTTATTTGATCAGATGATTAGTTGCTACTCTAAATAGGAAATCAGAAAGGCTCATAGAAGCCTCATCATGTGAATTCTTTATTATATACCACTTCTTCTGCTTAATGCTAGCTCCCTCTCCATTTCCAAGTTAAATTTCCAATGTTAGTGTAAATGAAATTTAGAAGGGCTCTATTCAACTAGGTAATGAGAGTGTTGCCAAGACTTAGGTTGGTTCCATTTCCTAGTATAGTACAGGGGCACTTAGCTGCTGCCAGCAAGCCCACTAACTTTACACACAGGTGCCAAAGTTATCATCTGAGTAACATTTTAGATAGAATCACTGCTTTCCTGATCCCAGAGGAAAGGACGCATGCATTTCTACATCAGCAGTAGTAGCAGCAAGAACAATGGCAGTTAAATAGTAATCATTTACATATTTTTTAAGCCAAAAGAGTGGGAACAGTTGCTTGCCATAGATTTTGTCCCTCAGGTCCAGTGGAATATATTTCATGTGACCGTCTGTCACCTCTTCCTTCTAAATCATTACTGAGCTGCTTTTCTCTCATCTCTCTTCATATATCTTATGTCTGATTTGCTTCTTGTCATAGCTTCTTAGAGCATTTCCCAGAGTTTCTTTGGTGGCTAGTCCTCATTATTATGGATACCCAGAGGAGAATATTTTCTCCAATTTTCAGAAATAAAAAATGTGGGTTTCTGGGTATGTGTTAGGAGAAAGGAAGTTCTGTGGCTGAATTACCATCACACCCTTTAACATCCTTGGTTGAATGATATCTCCAAGGTTGCCCAAGCAAAGAAATTAGCTTTTTTACAGAATGCTTGTTTACAGTCTTATTCAGGGAATTTATATGAAAAATCCCCTGGTTCCTATAATCAATACTAACTTAAAGTATTATTAGAATTCACATATTTCGAGTAAAATAACAAATGTTTATTTTCCATTATGTGTTCATTTTCTCTGTAGAATTTTAGACTTACTGAAAATAAAGCTTATGCACATGAATTGAGGTTTTCCTATATCCTGCATTCTGGGATTTGGTTATTTCAGAATTTCAAGTGGACAACTTTGAAGTCACATGTTGTTTGTGGATTTTGGACAGCTGGTTGTCATGCTCTCTAGTACTAAGTTGCTTTCCATTAATAACTTATCAGTCTTGATTAGGGGTGAGGGAGTAGTGCATTATTAGCAATAGGAAATGGCAGAAAGAAAAGTAATAGGCCTTGGGAAAAGTTTTGGAAAAGAACAGTAACATTAAAATGTTGCATTACAAAAAGATGTAGCACCTGCTGAATGCTGACTCACAACTCTGCAGGTCTTCCTCGAGCCTCCACCTTAGATACAGACGTTGGCATAGTTTCTTGTGTTTAGAAGTGCCTTTTTGTAGGCAGATGAAGTGGGCCAGGAAATCTGATGGTACAAAGGTGGCTTTTGTTTTGTTTTGTTTTGTTTTAGTCTAGGATGAGCCTGATATTTAAAAACATTTTTTTGAAAGAGAGCAATTTCCCAGTGTGTGCTTACATTCTTTACCCAGCATTCACTGATTTAGTTGTCTGTCACCTCTAGAGTGATTTCTTATCTTCACCTGGCTAATACTGAAAATTTCATGCATTTATCACTTTACTTCATCAGTACTGCAATTCTTTTATGTTTTCTCACTGGTTAATGGCATTTTGTTTTACAACAAAAAGCATTAGATTTACAGCCTTGGGAAGGACAAAATGTGTCTATTTTGAAAAGCAGAATAAATATTTTTATGCATGATGAGAATGCTTGTGTTACCACAGGGCAGGGTCCTATGTCCTCCTGTGGTCTCTGCAGACAGATTCCTGCCAGCACTTGCTGATATTTCCAGTAACATAGGAGCAGCCAAGAAGGCAACCGAAGACCACCTTGTAGCTAATTGAGATGAATGAATAATAGAGAATAGAAGTATAAATAATTGTTGTGTTCGAAATAATGGAATCAGAGCACTAGAGCAGAGACCCCCAAGTTATCAATGTAGGATTTATAGTGCTTTGGGGTGTTTTCAGTGGAATTTGTTTTTGCATCTGATTTGCTTATAGAATTTAGAAAAATAGAAGATCTGCAGCACAATTTTAGACAATTCTGCCCTGAATAATAATGGTTGAATTTTTATGCAAAGGAGGTGCCAAGTTAATGTTGTGGAAAGTAAGAATTCAGAGTCAGAAAAGCCAATATGGGGGTAGGAACGCTTCACTGCTACAGGTAGAATTTAACCTTAAGCAATGCATGGGCTTTCAGATAGTTACAGTGGGGAAAGGTAGCAGGATGAATTGAAGGTACAAATATGGAGTGGCTTGAATGAAAAGAATCTGTTTTCTGGTAGTGAGGAGATCATTTCTATTGTTTCTATTTTGGACAATGAGAGACCAAGTAATAATTTCTGTGTTAAGTAAACTTGGTAAACAGAAGAACTACTTGAATGTAAAAACTTGAAAGCCAATTCTGGAGAGAATTAAATTGGTTCTGGTGGTTTGCCTGAGGATACTCTGAAGGTGAGATTCATTCCATCCTGACCTATTCAAGTTTGGAAATATTATCTAAGTGGAGCTAGAGGATGTTGAAGTTATTCTCAAACTAGATAAAGAGAGGCAATAAAAATCCCATCACTGTAACAAATACTCTACTAAGTACCTTACCTATGTTGTAAGTTAGACCTTTACAGCAACTTTATGAAGTAGGTGTCATCACGCTATTTCACTGATGGAGGGTTTCAGTTTCACGAAATTATGTGGCTTGCTTGATGCCTCACAGATATTGGGTGGCAGAGTGGGGATTGAACTTCAGGAGATTCTAACTTTGCATTCACACTCTTTCCACTGTCCTGCGTGACCTTCTCATATAGTGTGGGCTAGACAGTTCAAAGCATAAAGAACAGTGATTTAAAATTTACACTTTTTTATAGAGGAGTATCATTACACACATGAAATCAGGTCGGAACTAGATCTGAGATAATATATAACTTAATGCTCTACTACAAATTTAGGCTACAGTTCAGCAGATAAATACAATTTCTGCTTGTGTCTCATTTACTCCATCAACAAGCACTATTATAATGCCAGATACATATACTTGTACAATTTACATGGTACTTTAAAGTCATTTTAAATAAGGGCTGGGGATTTAGCTCTGTGGTTAGAATGCTTGCCTAGCAAGCACGAGGCCCTGAGTGTGAACCCCAGCACAAAAAAACAAACAAACAAAACAAAACAAAAAACTGATCTTAAATAAACTTCACAAGAGCTCATTAGAGAATTTTTTCCACCTTATGGGAAAGAAAAACTGAGATTCAAGAAGTGCTAGATTTCAGAGTTAGCAGTCAAATCCAGTTTTTAAAAAATTTACATCCAATGGCATAATATATTCTTACCAAGTGTCTGTATAGCTATCTTTGCTTTTGGATATGATCTGTTCTCTTTAGTTTATATCTGTCCTTTATGTTTATTGTAGCTTGAAATTCTTTTTAAATTTTATTAAAAATATTGCCCATCTCATAATCATTTTATCATTATCTAATCCAAAATATTTTAAGTTTTCTAATTAGTGTTCTTGTGTGTGTGTGTGTGTGCGTGCGCGTGTATGTGTGTGCTGGGGATCAAACTCAGGGCCTTGTGCTTGGTAGGAGAGCATTCTAACCACTGAGATAAATCCCCAGCCCCTCCAATTAGTGTTCTTGAGTGATCCTTAGGTTACATTTAGAAAAAAAAATCTTCTATTTTTTCTATTTCTAGGTTTACCATGTCTCTGTTAAATAGAAAAACACCACCTTTTACATCAAACAGAATAAAAGAATGTTGACAACCCTGATGACTGGATATGAGCGGTAGGAACCTGATGTCAGTGAATAAAACTGTTCTGTTTCTTAATCTATAAGCCCAGTTAAAGTTAATTATTCACTGAATAATTTCATATCATTGAAAGGGCAGAAAAATAACACGTGGAAAATCCTGTTTTTTTTCCCATCACATTATTCATTCCATGTAAATAATAATATCCTTTTAGAAGTAAACGAGGTTACAAATTGTACTTGTAGGTTTTTACAGACGGTCTCATTTTTAGCATTTAGGACCTGGAAGCCATTGAGAGATTTGCACCAGGACAGCTTTGCTGTGTGGAGTTGTGGGAGAAAGTCATTGTCAACTCACTGAGCATTTCTCACGCTGGAAATCAGAGTCCTTGTGGGAAGTAGGCGACAGCCCCTTTCTGGGAAGGAGGGAAGAAGGATCACATTCAAGCTAATATGCAGTGCAGAGTCCTGCCTGTAGGGCCCCCTGTTGCTGCATTCTTCACTCTCAATCCTTTGCCAGGGGAAAAGCCTAGAGAAAAAGCCTACAGTGTTCTCCAATCACATCATGAACAGGCACATGTAGGAATCCTTAGATGCTTCACTACCAGAAGAAAAATAGAAAGCACAGTGGAATCATCCTCAGCATTAACTACATGTAAATGCATTCACCAGCCTGGAAGAGTTCTCAGACACTAATAATAAAATGAGAAATTTCTTCAATGAGAAAACTACGTTTTGGCTCTGAGATTAAATCAAAATAATTGAAAACGAGGTAGCAAAAGAAAGACTTCCGGTGACTTTGTGATATCACAGGGCTCCATGTAATTGAAAAGGGAAAATGCCAACACAAAAGTAGTATCTGAAGAAACACATGAGGAATGACTATCAAAGAAATCAATAGGAAAATTCACCTCCCCTAAGTATAATGTCAAGGAAATGCTATTGATAAAAAAAAATTCATAATACCTCCTCCCAGAAGAATATGCAGAAACAATAGGAAGCATTTTTAAGTCTAGAGGAAACTACACTGGAATTTAAAACAAAATTAATAATCTAGCTGACAAAGACCTATGGAAGGTGTTTATTTATTCCATGGAGGAAATGCAATCACTGAAAAGTGAACATACTGCATTTATATACAACTCATGCTTTATGCTGGTCTTGTCCCAAAGCTTTATTTTTGTTATTCTGAATTATTAAGCATCCATTGCAGTCCACTAAGTGTTTTAGGGGATGATGATGTGGTAGAGAGACAATGATTATTGTGCTGCCATTCACTTCGAAAGGCTTGGAAATATTTTTGTATGTTTCCAGAAAAGAACAGCAGATTCATTATGCAGGATTTATGAATATACTTTTTTAAGGTGCTTTAAACACATGTTTTTAAAAGAATGGGCATTAGACCTGGATGATATTCAACTGTAAACCCAGAAAAATTGAGTGGGTTCTTGTTAACCAACATCCTTTCTGACTAGTTCAATGGCTAGCAAATCAGTTAAATATTTATAACTTTACTGTGATATGGAATGCTTACTAGATTTACACCCTCTTCTATTGCTATAATGGGAATGATTGCAAAATAATTTGGTCACGAATAGAAAGGATAGCATGTTTTAGCATCATATGTTGTATGGTTTATATCAGATAGGAAAAAACAATATTTGCTAAGAGCTCCATGTCTTTTTCCTAAAGGAAAATTAAATCACTTATTCTGAATATTGCACAAGACATGCATTTAATTGTAATATTTTCCATGTTTAGTATTTTCAATTACATAGGCCAATAAAAATTTTTCCTTAGCCTTAGAGTAAATATGCTTTCGTGTATACTTTATTTTCATTTTTAAAATTGTAATTGCATAAATTCTTCTTCACTGAAAAGTTTTCTGAAACATAAAGGGCCATACTAAATTTTCCACAATTAAAATATTCAGAATTTATTTGTACAGAAAATAAAAATCAGTGGGGTCAAAATACATATCTTCCCCTATGTTATGGTTTATATCTAGATGTCCCCTAAGATGCTCCAGTGCTCAACCCTTTTGGAGGAAGATTGGATTATGGGGTTCACAGCTGACCTATTGTCCAGAGGTAGGGGTCTGGTCTGAAGAGACAGGTTGCTGGGGACGTGGCTGGAAGGCTCCCACACTGGCTCCTTCCTTGGCTCTCTCTGCTTCCCTGATACCGTCCCATGAGCAGCTTTCCTCCACCCAAGGCTTTCCACCAGGCCGTTCTGCCTGGGAACCAGCTAACTGTGCACTGAAACTTCTGCATCCTGTGAGCCAAAATAATTCTCCCCTCCTTTAAATTTCAGTGGCTGGGTATTGTATCTCATTAATGAGAAAGTAACCAAGACAGATTTGGTACCAGAGAAGTGGAGTGGAGATACAATACCCATGTGTTTCAGAAGCCTTTGGAACTAGGTTGCAGGATGAGTTTGGAAAGATTTGGAGACGCTGGTTAGAAAAAGTCCTAGGATACTGTAAGCCAAGCTTGATTGGGGAATTCTGGTCAGAGTTTAGAAAACCAGACTCCTCACTGGGTATGGTGGCACACACTTGTAATCCCAGCACTTGGGAGGCTGAGGCAGGAGGATCACCGTACAGTGAAGGCCAGACTGGACTACACTGCAAGACTTATCTCAAAAAAAGAAAAAGAAAATACAAAACCAGATTTGTGTTTAAAAACCAAACAAAACATACCAACAAACAAAAAACAACAAAAACCCCCCCACAGACTATAAAGACTAGGTGCAAGAGATTTTAGTTGGCTGTTGAATGTGTTACCTTATGGTATATGCCGTGGCAGGAAATTTGTGCACATTTTGCTCATATCCTGAAATTTTGTGGGAGACTGAGATTAAGGGTGGTGAACTAATTGATCTGGTCGGAGAAATTTCAAACTATGTCAAGAACACTGTCGGGGACTTTTAGCCAGCTTTACACTGAAAGTCATGAACAAAGAGCACACTTGAATGATTTAAAATGTTTTGAGTGTGGCCTGGAAGGAAGCTCCAGTGAAGTTGGAGTTGGCAAAGATGGAGCAGAGGACAGCTCAGTTAAAAAGATTAGAATTTTAAAAATGCAAAAGATTAAATCTAGACCTATGTATCTTATTATGTACTAAACTAAAATCAAAATGGATCAAAGATATTAATGTTATACAGAAACACTTGATCTACTGGAAAATAAAACAGAAAACTCTTAAAGGCATAGGCAAGAAATTTTTAACAGAAATCAAATTACACAAGAAAGAGAATCAAGAATCAACAAATGGGATCATATTAAGTTAAAAAGCTTCCACATAGCAAAGGAAGCAACCCAGTGAAGAGACAACCTACAGCATGGGGGAAAAAAAATAAAAGGCTCTCGCCTTTCATGATACTTTGTTGTTAATGAATCCTTCTTCCCTACATCCTAAATCTTCTTACATGCAGGGTATTTCTGCCCTGCCCTAAGGTTGGTTTCCCTTCCAATGATTTCTTTCTTTCTTCCTTAGATGTTTGCTGTTATTTCAGAGTTTATTAAATGCTTAAACTAATGCAGTCCTTGATCTCTGTGATTTACCAGGGTTTTTTTTTTTTTTTTAATGGTTTTGTTGTTGTTGTTGCATTCACTCACAATTTGGAGTCTGTAGGGCTGTCCTTCCTTTCAGCCAATCTCTCTCAGACCCAGTGGCTATGCTTTTAGTGCTCTGTCCCTTTGGAGTATGTTGCTTACTTTGGGTTTCGTCTTTGATTCTGTTTCACTTCCTAATGCTCTTGCAGACACAACTACTGTTTCTCCACCAGTCCTGCTCCTGATGACTGGTAGGGGATTGAGAGTGTGTCTATGTTTACCAACAACCTGGGGTTTCTGCAGTTCCCCTTCACTTGATTTGTTGACATGTTTTCCGTGGTTCACTCTGTTCCACTGCCTCTCTTCTTGACCTCACCTGAAAAGGATTTCTTTGTATTGGAAGCTTTATTCAGATAGTGTGAACCTGTGAACCTAGGTTGATAGCTCAGATTAAGAATAGGCACTTTGAAAGCAATGGGAATCTTTTGAGTATGTGTGTGCATGATGTTACTCACTCTAAGCTTTGCTGCAAGGTGATTTGCTAGGACTGCATGATGCTTTGGATTAGAATCTCCCGAAGGCCACATATTATTAATAGGTCTTATTGGGAGGTGGTGGAACCTTTAAGAGGTGGGGTCTGGGGGAAGGAAGTTAAGTCCCTGAGGCCAAGCTCTTAATGAAGATATTGCTGCCCTAGCCCTTTCCTGTCTCTGCTTTGTGGCTATCATGAAGTGAACATCTTCCTCCAACACGTTCTCCTGCCATGATATATTGCTTCGTCCAAGGCCCGTAAGCAATGCGGTCAAGCCACCATGGACTAAAGTGTCCAAAATCCTGAGCCTCAATAAATCTTTCCTCTTTATAAATTACCCATAGGCATTTGTTACAGTGATGTAAAGCTGTGTAACACAGCCTGTTATTTCAAGCAGCAGCTTATCTACTAGGTTATCTACTAGGACTGGTCAGATTTCTTGAAGAATTATGTCCTGATTTCTTGTCTGAGAGAATAGACCTAACCGTTCTTCTAAAAGCTGTGTGAAGGAATAGAGCTGGATCAGGGCTTCAATACTTAGCATCCTGTTGTCTGTGTGGTGTCTTCACTGTCAACATGTCCTCTAAGGCTGAGATTCTCTGTATTACCCTCTGAGGAGAACAGATCTGTAGTCTTATTAAAAAAGGAAAAAACAAAAAGGGTAGGAGAAGAGGATAACTATGCAGGGGAGGGGCTCTAACTACATCTTCAACAGTCTCTATTTTCAGATCCACTTCCACCCCTGTCGTGAATGTACCCTTAAGCCACAGTTTTTTTGGAGGGGGGGTATCTAGACCATAAATCAGACTGCATCTCAGATTTTCTGAATGCTAAGTCAGTTTCCAGTTTTAATTCTCAGCTTCCAAAATTTTAGTGCTCTTGTTTTTTGTCCCATTTTATTGCTTTTATGAATTTGTGATGGAAAACTTTTCTTGTCATTTTAATGGAGTTGTCAAAGAGAAGCAAAAATAAATGTATTCATTCAGTCTACCACATTACACAAAATAAACTCCAAACTAGTACTTTGATAGATATCAAAGAACATGAGAAATTTGTTCATTTATAAGTCCTATATTTATTATATTTATATCCTTCCTTGAAAACAAAGATTCCATATCTTTGAAACATTTATTATCCCATATTATAGTTGTCACAAGAACTGGGATTTCTCTCATGCTCCAAGTTCCTCTGGTAGGTAAAAACCTGTTTTCCTACAGGAGAGTTGTATCCTAATTTATAGAAAAGTGCCCAACATAGGTCCTATATGTTAAGAAAAATCACTGGCTTAGATCAAAACTATAAATTAATTTATAACCATCTTCTTTTATAAATCATTAAATAAGGGATAGTAATCACAAATACCTAAGATTAAGTTTTAACTGTAATTAATGAGAGTTTTCACCTTGAAACAGGTTGCTCACTCTCTTCTTTCAAGCCAAAGTTTCACTTCCTGGTTTTGTTTTGCTAATTTTTATTACAGAAAGACTACCTACTATTTTTTGAAACAAATGTATTTGTCTAATTATTTTAGCATGTATGTTTAGTTATCCTTTGTGTTAAACCAAACTTTCTCAAAACTCAGAGATTGAAAGCAACATTTTATGTTGTTTATAGTTTTATGGGTCCAATACTCTGACTCCTCTTCAGAACAAATCAGTTTTATGGATCTAGGTGTTCAGCTTTTAGTTTGGTAGATTTTCTCCAATTCACATGGCCACCCTAGGAGATCCAGGATATTATGGCTGACTTTTGAAATGGAATTTTCACTCACACACCTGGCACTGCAATTCCCTTTGGCTTTTCTCTTCACCTGGCATCTTATCTTCAAGGGCCTTTTCATGTATCTTGGGATCTCACAACGTGGCAGTCCAGGGTAGCCAGATTCCTTATGTTACAACTGACCTCCTCCAGAGCAAGTGCTCCAGGAGTGAGTGTTTTATGAAATAGAATGGGAATCTGACAGGGAAGTTTTGCCTGACATAGTATCACTTGTCTTGTGTCAGAAAATCTATTTATACTCAGGAAAAGTGACATAGAAGCCACCCCTCAAAGAATAGAGTGACAAAAGCAGTTGTAGCCATCTCTGATCTGCAGATTACATGCATGCATACACAAATATCGAATACATAATATATATTGTCTATACAAATATTAGCTAATTTCGGGATCTAAAACAATATATCCTGTAATCCTTTGTGACATAGACAATAGATAATAGACATCACAATACCTACTTTACCTAAGAGTACCTCAGTACTTTTCTCTTTACATTTCTGTTGTCTATTAATATGTTTTTGGCAGAACTTTCGCCGAACTCCTGCCAAGGCCCTGATTGACGCCACTTCCGATCCCAAATCTGGAATCCCTTAAGTCACTACCAGCTACAAGCACATTCAAATGATAACTAAAAATAAGGAGTGCTGACTTTTTATGTATCAAAACTTCCCACAGGATGACTACTACATGTCAGTACCTGCTCCTTGACAGTTTTTTACAAGGCAGTTGGCGAGGACCATGTGATGTGTCTGTCTCATTATCAACACATTTCACCTTTGCCTAGAAGATAGGATGCAGGGATCCTGTCCTATTTCTCACTTCCAAGTGGATGGCAGCTCACTGGGACATGGTCCTGTCATTATAGATGTCTTCCCACTCCTCCTCCTCCCAATCCTTCTCATCACTTCATATATTCTAATCACACATTGATTTCAGAAAACAAAAGAAAATTTTAGAACATGGCTGCAACCTAGAACACAGTCCTGTCCCATTTAGAGGGTGAACTGTTAATAATAAAGAGCACCAATAGAATGCTGTAATTGGGAGTACAAGCCATCACTGTCACTAGAAAAATGATACAAATAGATAGACTGGTCTTAGTGAGTGCACAGCAAAGCACAGAAACATCACCTAAGTCAGTGATATCCAAGGAGGCTTTCTGCTCTTACTTGTGGCCTGGAGATTCTGGTTCTGAGGCAATACAGTTACTAGAAATTTATTTTCAAAAGAAAGAGCGCTACCTTCAGAGACCCATAGATCATGATTGTAAGCTGGGCTCCATCACTTAATAGTTTTATGTCTTAAAGAAAAATAGTTCACCACTCTGATACTTGAAATTTTTAGCTATGAAATGTCTATCTTGTAGAATCCTTGTGAGATTTAAATATGGTAGTATATATAAAACTAACAATGTCTGAATTTGACATTTGCTTCAGTAATACTTAAATTGTGGCCCCAACCACATTATTTTGAAGCAACCAACACATATTACAATGCTGCATCATGAATTATTTAATAATGTATCTTCAATCAAAAAAATTCTTTAAAAATACAACCTTTGAACAAATATGACACAAAATTCTAATAATTAGTACTGTTAATATTGTCAGATATTCACTTAATATATTTCCCACAGTGCCATGTAATTACTATTGTTTGTTTATTCATGTTAGTTATACAAAATAATGAGCTTTATTTTGGTATATTCATACATGTTTTGATCATTCCCACCCCCTCATTAAGTCTGTGGCCCCATCCTTCTACTCTCCCCTTATTCCTTTCCTCTTTTCTAATAGTCTCACTTCTACTTTTGTGTCATCTCTCCTTTATAGATACCACATGTGAGACTAAACATGCACTATTTGCCTGAGCGTCTTATTTTGCTCAACATGATCTCTCGTTTCAGCCACTTTCTTGAAATGACATGATTTTTCTTCCTTATTATTCCTCCTTGAATAATATTCCATTGTGTATATCTATATGTAGATATAGACATAGGTAGATAAAGATGCCACATTTTTTAAATTCACTCATCCATTGAAGGGGAGCCTAGACTGTCTTTGTAGCTTACCATAAATTCTTTTAGTTATACACTGAGGCATTTTATAGGTGGATCAAATGGTAGCTCTACTTTTAGTTTTTTTTTTTTTTTCCAGAAACATTTGTACTGATTTTAATAGTGTCTGTATTAATGTACCTTCTTGCTAACAGTGGAGAAGTATTCCTTTTTCCCTCATCCTGGCCACTATTTATTGTTTTCTATATTCTTGGTGATAGCCATTGTAAACTGGGGTGATAGTATCACTGTAGTTTTGTTTAAATTTTCCTAATGGCTAGAGATGTTGAACATTTGTTCATATATTTCCCCATTTGGATTCCTTTTGAGAAGTACTCATTCAGTTCATTTGCACACTTGATCACTGAGTCATTTAATTTCTGGTGATAAGTTTTTTTGAGTTCTTTATATATTCTCATACTAATTCCCTACCAAATTTCTTTCAGTTCTATAGGCTGTCTCTTTATTTTGTCAGCTGTTTCCTTTGTTGTGAAGAAGTTTCTTAATTTTATGAAGTCCTATTTGTCAATTCTTGCTACCTTTTCCTATTCTATTGGGGTCCTATTCACAATGTCTCTACTTGTGCCTATCACTTCAGGTATTTCTGCTGTATTGTCATCTCACAGTTTCAGAGTTTCAGAACTTATATGTAGGCCTTCGATCCTCTTTTAATTGATTTTTTAAAATTGATTTTTGTATGGTAAAAATTAATAGAGATTTATTTCTGTCTTCTACCTGTAGATAACGAGTTTTCTTACCACCATTTGTCAAAGAGGTTGTATTTTTTCCAACACATTTTTGGCACTTTTGTTGAGAATCAGATGGTCATAGCTATGTGTTTTTCCTATGTTTTCTTTTCTATTCTACTGGTCTACCTAACTATTTTCACGCCAATACCGTACTGTTACTGTGGTTTGCACTACATTTGAAATTGAGTATTGTGATACCTTATACTTTCTGATTTTTGCTTGTGATTGATTTGACTATTCTGAATCTTTTGTGCTGCTTTTTTTGTTGTTGTTGTTGCTTTTGTGTCTGTGTGTGTATGTGTGCTGGGGATCAAACTCAGGGCCTTGTATTTGCTAGGCATGTGCTCTACCACTAAGCTAAATTCCCAACCCCCTCTTTTGCGTGAAATTTAGGATTAGTTTTTGAGTTCAGTGAAGAATATCATCAGTATTTTGATGGTGATTGCACTGAATCTATAGATTGCTGTTAGTAATATGGCCATTTTAACAATATTAATTCTGCAGATTGAACATGAGAGGAGGATGTTTTGTCTTCAGGTTTGTTCTTCAGTTTCTTTCTTCTGTGTTTTGTAGTTCTCATTATAGAAATATTTCACCTCTGTGACTATCAATCCTTGATTAGATTAAGGAATAATGCAAATTAACAAAGCACATACTTCTGTGTGTGTCTGTGTGCATCATGAAGGCAAGACCTTGGGTACTGTATATGGTCACTGCCCCTTTCTTGTCTGGCACTGTTTTCCTGCTCTATTTCCTGGCTGCTGCAAACTAAGTGTCTTTGCTCTGTTATGTTCATGTTCCTGCTTTGGAACTAGCTAACAATGGTCTGAATCCCCAGCAGCCACAAGTAAAATTAAACCTCTTCCCTTTTAAATTATACTTGTCAGGTATTGTGTTTCAACAATGACAAGCTAACTAATACAACTTCCTTGGCTAGGTATAGTACTAGGTATTTTGTTTTATTTTTTGATGCTACTGTGAATGGAATTGTTTTTTAGTTTCTGAGCAGGTGCATTACTGGTGTATATAAAAGTTATTGATTTTTGGATGTTGATTCTGTATCCTGTTATATTGCTGAATTTATTTAGCAGATCCAGAAGTCCACTGGTGGAGTTTTAAGGATCTTTAAGTAAATAATCATACCCATTTGATTTTTTCTTTATCTTTTTGTATATCTTTGATTTCTTTCTCTTGTTTAATTACTCTGGCTAAAATTCCAAGTAGTATATTGAACAACACTGGTGAGAATGGACACCCTTATCTTGTTCCTGATCTTAGAGGAAATGCTTCAGTTTTGATGTTGGCTGTGGGTTTGGTATGTATATGTCTTATTATACTGAGCTAACATCCTTTATACCTAGTTCTTGAGGGCTTTTATCCTGAAGGGATCTTGGATTTTGTCAGCATTTTTTCTGCATCATGTGTTTTCATCCTTGATTGTATTTGGTTGGTGTATTATGTTTATTGTCTTTTATATGTCAAAACACATTTGCATCCCCATAATGAAACCAACTTGATCATGGTGTATGGTATTTTTAATGTGCTGCTGGATTCTGTTTGCAAGTATTTGATTGAGGAATTTTCCCTCTATGTTCATCAAAGATATTGTTCTATATTCTTCCTTTTCTGTTTAGTCATTATCTGGTTTTTATATCAGGGTGATATTGGCTTTTTAGAGTGAGTTTGGAAGTGTCCCTTCCTTTTTGAGTTTATGTAATAATTTGAGCATCATTGGTGTACATCTTTAAGTGCCTGAAAAGTGGATACTTAAGTGAGTACTTCTTGTCCTGGGCTTTTCTTTGTTTGGGTATTTCATTACTTCTTTGGTCTTAATGCTTGCTATTGATCTATTTAAGTCTGTTGTAACTTCATGGTTTAACTTTGATAGGTCATATGTATCTAAAAATGTGTCCATTCATTCTAAATTTTCCACTTCATTGGAATATAAGTTTTCAAAATAGTCCCTATTGATCTTCTGGATATCAGCAACATCCATCCTCCTTTTCATATCTAATTATATTAATTTGGAATGTCTCTGTTTTTTGGTCAGTTTCAATAAGGGTTTATAAACCCTTTTCTTGTTTTCAAGGAACCAACTGTGTTTCACTGCTCCTTTGTGTTGCCATTTTAGTCACTATTAACTTTAATTTTGGGGGGGGTGCTGGGACTCAAACTCAGGGCCTTGTGCTTGCTTGGCAAGTGGTCTACCTCTTAAGCTACATCCCCAACCCCCTCATTAACTTTAATTCTGATCTTTATTATTTCTTTCCTTCTATTGGTTTTGGGTTGTGATGGCTGGAGTGGAGTTTCAACTTGATTGCCTTTGGGCTCCTCCCTGGAGATTGGTGGAGCAAATTTGTAGGTGTGTCTGGTTGGGTCATGCAGGCTGGTCTCAGGTCTGTGTCCGGTGCCTCCTTCACCCTTTCTACGCTCGTGCTCTTTCCCTGCTCTTTCCTGGTTGCCGTGAACTAAGCAGCCTTGCCCCCCCATGCCTTTCCTCCATGATGTCTCTGCTGGGAGTCAGCCGATCATAACTGAAAGCACGACATCATAAGCCTTTCTCATTTAGATTGTAGGTGTCAGGCACTGTGTCTCAGCAATGGGAAACTTGCATGGGTTTTGCAAGTTTTTGTTTTTCTAAGATATTGAGATGGATTATTAGGTTGGTTGTTTGAGATCACTTAATTTGACAGTACCTAGATATAAACTTCCCTCTCAGAACTGCCTTTTCTGCATCCCATGGAGTCTGGTATATTGTATTTCCTTATCATTTGACTCTAGAAAATTTTAAATTTCTCTCCTGATTTCTTTAATGGTCCACTGAACCCACTGCTTAATCTCCATATTTTCATGTAGTTTCTCTAGTTTTTCTTATTGTTGCTATAGTTTCATTCCATTATGATATGATAAAATACAAGTAATTGTTTCTTTTTTTGTATTTGTTAAGACTTGTTTATGCCTAAAATAAGATCTATTTTAGAGGAAGTTCCATAAGCTACAGAAAAAAATTACTTTCTAGTGTTTTTGACTGGAACATTGTATTAATATCTAAGTCGATTTCATGTTTACTCTGATGTTACTTTGCTGAGTTTTTGGTCTGGATGAGATATCTACTTGTGAGAGTAGAGAAATTACCCATTGTTGTCATATGAGGGTCTCTCAGTCACTTTAGGTTAAACAGTATTTGTTTTAAGAAATTGGGTGCATCAAATTATAGAGCATATGTATTTAGAACTGTTGCATCTTCTTGGTGGATTGTTCCCTTTATCAATAGGTAGTGTCCATTTTTTCCTCTTCTGACTAATTTAAATTTGAAGTGTGCTTTGTCAGATATGAGTCTATCTCCCACTTGCTCTTAGATTCCTTTTATATCAAATATCATTTCCCATATTTTCACTGTTTGTCTGTGTCACACAGTGAAGTATGTTTTTTGCAGGCAGCAAATAGCTAGATTTTGATTTTCAATGCAATCTGCCAGGCTGTGTCTTTTAATTAGAGAGTTAAGACCTTTGCATTTATGGTTATTGCAGAAATGAATGTATTAATTCCTTTTATTTTATTCTTTTTCTGATGTTTGAGTCTTTCCTAATACAAATTTGCTTGTATATTCTTCCTCTTCTGTGTTTATGGTTCTTTTAAGTATCTTCTGTAATGCGGGCTTAATGATCTCAAATTCCTTTAGTTTCTGATTGTCTTGAAAGGTCTTTATTGCTCGTTTGATTCCCAAGGATGGCTTAACTGGACATAGTTGTCTCACTCGGTGGTTATTTACCTGCAGGACTTTAAATACATTATTCTATGCCCTCTGACACTTAGACACTATGCTGAGAAATCTACTGATTTTTATATATGTTTGCCTTTATAAGTGATTTGAATTTTTATCTTGCAGCTTTCAGTATTCTTTCTTTTTTTCTGTATTCTTGACATTTTATGTATAAATGATATAGGGAGGTTCTTTTCTGAATATATCTGTTTGGCATTCTGAATGCTTCCTCCACTTAGATGTCCATGTCTTTAAAACTTGGGAAATTTTCGGCTATTATTTCAGTGAAGAGATTTTTCGTGTCTTCAGTTTGTATCTTGGTGCTCTCTTCTATCCCCTAAATATGTAGCTTTGGTCTTTTAGTCATGTCCCAGGATATTGGTGGTGCATCCATGGAGAAGTGTCAGCAGTTAAGCCATTAAGTCCTGTGCTGGAGAGGTGGCCACAAGGACGGAGCACTGTCTGCGTCCCTGTCAGATATACACTGTTTCCAAGCACACTGCTTTCACTTCACTAGTTGAGAGCATGACTACCTGCACTCCCCACTCCTCCATCAACACTCATGCCACCTGCTGCTCAGAATGCACAGAGGCCTCCTGTTCCACACTCCCCTCAGCAAACAGTGTCTGCTATGATTTTCTCCTGCCCAGTCAGGGCAGTAAGGTCCAGTCCGCATGTTGGGCTGTTTTGTACATGGAATCAATTTCAGATAAAATCTGTGATCTGGGGAAAACTCTTGTGTGGACCTTCACCCTCCCCTGCTGATAACATTGCTGGCTAACGTGTAGTACAGCGCTGGGGATTATTTGCACCGACTGCTTACCTTGTGCTTGTAGTGTCAGATTCTGTGATCCTGCCGCCTTGTTATTATTAATATTAATTTTTGTAACCTGTTTGCACTTTTTTTGATCTGATTAATGCCTACTTATTTGTTTTTTGCCTATTTCTTTGCATTTTGTCTTTTTGAAAATTAATTCCTTATTTTAAGATATTTCTCGAAATATAGAAAACCTACAACCATAGAAGACAGGTTTTTCTGAATATACCTTTAATCACTTTTGCTAATGTTAACATCTTACATATAACCATGACACATGAACGTTAAGAAATTACCATTGCTATAATTCTATGACTGAAACTACAGATTTTATTTGAACTAAATCAGCTATGTCTACTAATTTGTTTACAGGATCCCACATTGTATTTATGTTTAAACCTCTTTAAAAATGTAATTTGTGCCTTCTAGGATTTTTTCTATTTTGCAGCTTATTTTTTGAGAAACCAGAAGAATTTTCAATGTGAATTGAATATTATAGTTGTGTGATTTTTTTGACCATTCTGTTTGTTCCTTAGATTGTTCATAAATTGATATTAGGCTTAAAATTTGACCATATTGAGCAATTTATTTATTTCTTGGATATCTAGTTGAGGGTTATTGACTAAAATACTTAATAGGAAAGGTTGTGTACTTTCATTATAAGATTTCAAAGTCTGACTTTATCTTTTCCTGGTATTATAAGTAATGATCTTGATTTAGAACTCTTAATTCATTAGGGAGTAGCAGAATGGTGGTATTCTATCATTCTTCATTGTGTATGAACTAAAATATTTCCATAAAGAAAAATTTGTCCTCTTCAACAGCTCATGTAAAAGGCAGAATAAATGTTTAATTTTCCTCCTATATTTACTAGTTTTCAAAGAAATTCAGTCATTTCCTAACATCTTTCAGCCATTTGTATTTGTAATGTACTTTATTTTTATGTATCCTTTTCAATAATTTTTGTTACTTCATTTTTTATTAATACACTTTATTTGTCAGAGTGGTTTTTGGTTTATAGAAACATTGAGCACAGAGCACAGAGTTTCCCCATTATTAATGTGGTGCATTTGTTACACTTGGTAAAGCAATAATAATATATTCTTATTGATTTAAATCCATAGTTTACATTAGATTTCACTCTTTGTGAAGTACAATTCCATGGGTATTGAGGGATGTATAATGTGATGTATCCATCGTCACAATGTCATGCCTAATACTTCCAGTGCTCTAAAAGTCCCTGGTGTTCTACCTATTTATTCCTAGCTCCCTTTTAGTCCCTGGAAACCAGTGATTTCTTTTGTACTATCTCTATACTTTTGCTTTTTCCAGAATGTCATATAGTTGGAATCACACAGTATATAGACTTTTAGGCTGGCTTCTTTCACTTAGGAACTCTTCATTTAAGGTTCCCCCATGTCTTTTTGTGGCTTGCTAAGCCATTTATTTTTTATCACTGAAAAATATTTCATTGTCTGGATGTTTAGTTTATCCATTCAACTTGGAAGTATATCTTGTTTGGATCCAAGTTTTAGCCTTTAGGAATAAGGCAGCTATGAAAATTCATATGCAGGTTTTGGGTGGTCACAATCTTTGTTTTCATCACATTTGGGTAAGTATCAAGAGTCAGAATTGCTGAGCAAAATGGTATGGATATGTTTAGATTCATTAAAAAAGAAAAACAACACCAAACTATCTTCCAATGCAGTTACAATTTTTTTGCAATCCAGTCAGCAATGAATTTAGAGATGCTACTACTCAGCATCCCTGCTGACATTTAGGGTTTTGGATTTTGGTAGGTGTGTAATGGCATTTCATTGTTGTTCTACTTTTCAAATTCCCGATGACATAGGGTAGCAAACATCTTTTCATATGTTTATTTGTTATCTGTATATCTTCTTTGATGAGGTGTTTGTTTGGACCTCTTGTTCATTTTTAATTTGATTGTTTCTTACTGTTGAGTTATAAGAGTTCTTCATACATTTTGGATATAAGTACTTTATCAAATATATGTTTTCAAGATACTTTCTCATGGGCTGGGGATTTAGCTCAGTGGTTAGAGTGCTTGCCTTGCAAGCACAAGGCCCTGAGTTCAATCCCTGGTACCACAAAAAAAAAAAAAAAAAAAGATACTTTCTTATAATCTGTGGGTTATCTTCTCATTGTTTTATCAGTGTCTCCCACAGAGAAGATATTTTTAATTTAATAAAATCTAATTTGCCAATGTTTTCTCTTATGGGTTATGCTTTAGGTATTGTATCTAAAAACAGTTTGCCAAAATCATGGTTACATATATACTCTCCTGTGTTATTTTCTAAAAGTTTGATGATATTTAATATTTAATTTTATATTTAGGTTTGTAATCCACTCTGAGTTACTATTTTGAAAGGTGAAAAGTCATGCACAGATTCACTTATTTATGTATGGACACCTGGTTGTTCTGTCCTTGTTATGATTTGGATGTGTACCCTAGTATTCCTATGTTGAAACTTCATAGTCAGTTTGATAGTCAGGTATTGAGGAAGTGACTAAGTCTTAAGGAAGGAGTTTTTATGGAGTTTGGGCTCTAATACATAGGTTTGAAAGAGTTGGTTAGCTCTTTTCTGCATTTTCTCTATGGGAGGGTATTTAGCCCCGTTTTTGCCCTCTGTTCCTTCCACTTGAAAACACCTAGAGGGCATTATATATAAGTAACAGACCCTTACCAGACCCTGTACCTGCCAGCACCTTCATCTTTGATTTTCCAGCCTCTAGGGATATAATCAATAATTTTCTATTATTTATGAATTATTCAATCTCAGGTATTTTGTTATAGCATTACAAATGAACTAAGAGAAGCAAACTTTGTTGAAAATACTACTCTCTTCTTTGAATTGTCTTTGTTTGTTTCGTTTTGCTTTTGTCAGAGATCCTTGACTATTGTATCTATTTCTAGTCTCTGTATTCTGCTGTTTATCTATTTTTCTATTGTTTTCACAAAATCCCATTTCCTGAACACTGTATCTTTATAGTAAGTTCTGAAGTCAGGTCATAGCATATCCTTGGTATTTAATTAATGTGACTAGTATATTCTTCATGTCCCTCACACTAATTTTGAAAGGCAGTTTGTAGTTTAAGGCTATTCCTTAGAAATAAGAACAGCCATGGAGATATAAAACAATTGGGCAAAACATTCAGGATTGGGCTGACCCTTCAAAAAATGGATTGGTCATGAACTTTCAATATAGGCAAAAGAGCTAATAAGACATCTCACCTAGAATTTCATTCTAGTTTAAAACTGACATCAAAACAATGCCTCATTAAGTGTCAGAAGTTCAAACCAGAAGGAATTTTAGTTGCAGTGCTAAGAAAAGTTATCTGTAAGCCAGTCAGTATAATGATATGACAAGCTTTTACGTTTTATAAGGAATTATTCCTTTGGTTAAAGTCACTTATTAGCACCGGGAGAATTTCTAGAAAGTAAATTACTAGCAGTTTCTATTTCTTTCATGGAAATCACCTAATAGGATTTTTCCAACACAGTGAATAATAAGTGGTTGGTATCCAATGCTCTTGTATGAATAAAATGAAACTGAATACTTTTTTGTTTAAGGGTAAAAAGAAGATGACAGTAGCCTCACTGTGCTAAATAACTTCATCACAATTAGGAAGAAACCATAGCTTTAGCAGATCATTAGAATTAAATTTGATTCCAATTACTCTGTCAAAAAATGAATTTAATTGAATTGAAGTCAGCAAGCTTTGACTATATCATTTATACAAAGATACTTAAAACTCAATTTAATCAATATTATAAAGCTTGAATGTAAATAAGATAATTGAAGTGGCTGCATAATTTCATTTGTAATGAAATGATATCTTCTCGGACATTCTGTACAAAAGATCCTGATCACTGCTGTGGCTTTCAGTTTTTCCCCTTAAATGTTAAGAATTTCATTGCATAGGACCTAATGGACACATTTCTAGTCATCCTATTATGTTAGTCTAAATATAAGTCATTGACATTCAAGAAATACCCCAGTTAGGGACTTGAAGGCTTGTGCCAGCCTGTGTGGAGGGAGGCACACTTGACTGCTCGGTGAGCTCTTGACAGGAGGCAGTGGGCGCGCCCCCTTGAGCTTCCATCTCCCCTGTTCCTGGTTTGTGAGCAAGCTGTATACAACTCTCCGTTCAACAGTAGAACACTTTAAAAAGTTAACTTTCTAAAATCAAGAGAAGTAATAGGGAGGGAGGGAGCAGAGGGGAGGGGCGGGGGAGAGGGGGGAGAACCAAGATACATCATGTATAGGTACAGAATAAATGTAATGAATGTGACCATTGTATGTAGAATGTACCAATACATGTTCTTGGTTTAAAATAAAAAAAATAAATAAAATCAAGAGAAGTTAATTTTTTTTTTGTTTCTTTCATATGAGTTTCTACTGGAACAAACTGTCATATTCTGCCTTAAAAAAATGCTATTTCTTCTCAGCAACATGGTTGCATCTGGCTGATTTTAAATCATGACTGGTCATATGATTCTGCAGTTAGTCCAGTTGTCTGTCTGGATTACGGCTGTTTATTAACTTGGAAAAGAAAGAAGCACTTTACTTAATGAGTACACTTACAGACCATTAATGTAGCACCTCCCTTTGTTTTTAATGCATGACATGCACAAAGGTGAAGAAAGACACTTTCCTGTATTGCAAAATGTCACTCTGCTAATACTATTACAGAAGATCGAGTAGGACAAACTTCCAAATACATTTTTGTAAAAGATTAGAAAAGCAAATGTATGATGGTATGACTTCATATATAGTTTGTATCTGTACAAATGAGTATAATAATAGTTTTCTATTTTTTCTATTTTCTATTTAACCTTTTTTGGACAGATAGATAACCTAAATGGCAGTTTATCCTTTTGAACGGATTGAGAAAGAGAGACAAGAAAGGCAGTGGACTAATCGATGCAGGGGCCTACTAAGCAAAAACTGCCAGTATATTTATTTCTCAGGGTTGAGTTCTCTATCTCATGACAGTCCTCTTACAACCCGCAAACTGCCTTTCTGTTTGTAATAAATAAAGGACAGAAACACCAGGGAGTTGTTGTTAAGAGTGGCAGAGATTTACCTGTATAGCCACTGGAGACTGCGATGCTGAGTAGAGGTTTCTGAGGCTATGTCCCCTCACCTAGTGAGGAGCAGATCCGAGTACTGGGGAGAGCTATCAAGGACATGGGAGTGAGGAGTAGCAGTCTGTGTGTCTTCCGTCTAGCACCACAGAGGTAATTCCCATCAGATAAAAGGAACAGAGTCAGAAAAGAAGCAACCTGTCCAAGATAATTGGTAATGTGGAATTTGAAGATTTATGAAGTTTCAAGTTAACTCTTATATGAGGGTCAAAATAGATATATACATATAAGTCTTAGGTAAAGTTCATAGATGGATACCTGACACATAGGATCAATCAAAGAACATCCAGACTAAAGAATGAATACTTAGCACTTACTATGAGGACTTTTTCCCCTCCTAATTTAGTTCTTTGTCCCTTCTGGAATAAGTACATTCCCTGTGGAGAGCTGGTGTTTTAAGCAAAGGCCAAAGTTTCCATCCTTGTATGAACCACTCAGCCTCAGAAGAAAAAGGATAACGAAATTTAAGACAAAGAAAAAACAAATTTTATAAGAGTAAAAACAAAGAAAAAGGGTTAGGAAGCAAATTTATGAAAATAACTTGAAGTGTGCTATGATTATATGAATACAAAATGTGTGATTTCATACAAGGTCCAGGAAGTCTTTATTGACTGGTATAAATAGGAAAGAATTTTATCATTTGCAAAGTGACTTGTGATTTCAAATAGTGACTAGTTCAGAGATATATAGATATAAATACAATAAAGTAGGAACCTTATAAAATGCATATTTCCTTAGGACAAACATAAACACTCAGTGTAGAATAGACCGAAGTGGCTCTACTTTTCATATACTCAGGTAAATCGTTCAGTCAGTGGACCTGGCATAATACTAGGCAATAGAGATGTAAGGATGGTCTCTGTAGGAAAAGACAGGTGTCATTCACATATATTTCTAATAGTGTTGAATGCTATAAAAATATTTACATTTTCACTGGGATTTTTCACTGCAGTTACAATCAATGGAGAGTTTAACAGAATGGAAAAAATTGTTCCTTTAAGTATTTCCTTGTCCTGACCAAGAAAGGATGCAAATTCGAGGATAGAGAGAGACAAGAGCAAATTCTTGCCAGGCTAACCTTACCATTCCATTCTGTGTTCCTGTTCATTGTGCTTCATATCCAGCCATTGAATCTCTCTATTCTCTCATTTAGAAATGCAATATGGTTACTTATTAAGTCATACCTCTTGTATTTTTACTAGTTCAGTAGTAGAAGCAAAGATTTGAAAGTGAATTAAGGGGCTGGGGACTTAGCTCAGTGGTTAGAGTGCTTGCCTAGCAAACACAAGGCCCTGAGTTTGATCCCTGGCACCAGAAAAAAAAAAAAAAAAAAGGTAGTGAATTAAGTGTATGCCCAGTGAAGGGCCTTTTTCATAAAACTGTTACTTCATGACACAGTGTTTTAAGATGAGAACAGAACAGAAGAATCATATTTATTGAAATGTCATAAAACCAGCCAATTCTAGGGGTTATTGTTGTCAGTGAGAAAAATGTGATAAAACATTGACCATAAAGAGTCTCAATCATACTTGATAGAAAAATAATATTTAAAAGTTTTCCTAAAACTATGCAAATATAACTAATAAGCCAAATATGAAAAAGAATTAATTTTCTTAGACCACATTAGCTAACTGCTTACAAAACTTCTATTTTGTGATTCTGGAACCTAAACCATCTACGTGCACAATTTGTTTCTGTATTACCATAATTTTATTACTCCAGGAGAAGAAAAGTTACAAATAACTATTTTTTATTTTAGAAACTTCCAAAAATCCATTTACATGAACCATAGACTGTAACTTTGCAAAAGAAAGCATGGTTAGTGTTGCCTCTTAAAGAATTTCATGGAAAAAAAAAAGAATTTCATGGAAACTTTTAGTTTAAACACTATTATATTATGAACCCCACTCAATCTTAATAAAATACTTTGCCTTAGACCGCTCTAAAACCTCAAATATCTCAACTTTGCTGATTCCTTCTGGAAGTGTACCATGATTTTATCAAGGGAGTAATCTCTAACACCATTTTAAGTGTCTTAGTTACTTTTGTTGTTGCTGAGACAAAATACCTGACACTCAAAGTTAAAGGAGGAACAGTTTATTTTTTCTCCCAGTTTGTAGAGGCTTCAGGCCATAGTTGACTGACTCCAAGGCAGGGCAGCATGGCAGAGGAGAAATAGTCCATGACAGGCAGAAGGCAGCAAGCAGCAAGTGAAGCAGCAGCTCTCTTTCTGCCCCTTATATTCTTTTTTTATGTGTTTGTGCCAAAGATCAAACTCAGGGCCTTGCACTTGCTAGACAAGCACTTTAACCACTAAGCTAAATCTCCAGCTCTGCCCCTTATATTCTGTGGAGACTCCCACCCTTAGGGCTGGTAGCACTCACTCCCAGGGTGGGGCATTCTTAATCCTAGCATTACACCGTGAATCAATACCAGCCTCGCATCCTAATTCCAGCATCACATACTCTAGATCCTGCCACCTCTGAAAAGCCCCGCATATGACTACATGAGGTTTTTGGAGGCTATTTAGACACAAGCCAAAACAGGAAAGCAATAAACTCAACTTTCTTTATCAACATATAATTTTGGCAATATTTTATCAATTTTTCTCAAAAGACTAAAATGTCACTTTTCATTATTACACTATAAGGTAGAGCTTATAAACACTAAACACATTGTTTCCTACATTAGATATGAGCTCAACAAATTTCTAGGTTGGAGAAAAAATAGAAGTTTAAAATGGTACTTAATCATTTACAAAATATATAAAGCTGTTTTTTATGAGGTGGATAGTATTTGAAAATTCAAATAAAATATATTCAGGCTTTTGTTGAAAACCAAAAATGTATCCCAAACCACCTCCTTTGAATACTGGGTAATCTGAAATTTATACATGGATGTATTCTTCCACTCAGATTAAAAAAAGAAAAAGTTGCAATCCAGTGCTCCAATACCACACAAGTAGCAAGTTTCCATTTTGAGTCATCATAATCACTTTTTTTCAAGTAATCTTTTATGAAAATTATGTTTTGTGATGGAACTATATATGACTTACCCTTCTTAAGGAATTTTTCAGAAGACTGGTGTGTGGGCCATTTGTGTAGCTTAAGGTGACTAAAATAACATTGCCTTTTGGAAGGACCTGATTTTGCTTCATATTACTTTTATTATCATTTCTAAGCTTTGATTCCTTTCAGGGCAAAATTAGGAGAATGTTGCTTTAATTTCTAGCTTTACTACAAGGACAAAGTGAAATGAGCAGGCGAAGCACTTAATACAGGGCCCGGGATGTCAGAGGATCTAAGTCAGTGGTAAATATTTTAAATTCTGTTGTTTGCCATTTTATCCAAGGACTTGATTTTGACGAGGGTAGTTTCTTCTGTGATAATTTCACTCTTTGCTGTACACTGTTTATTTAACTTGTGATGCTTTTTCTGGACTGTTCTTTGTAAGAAGTACTCTGCCAGAACCTACATTTCAGTTGTTCAGGGAGGGTTTTTGTCCTACCAAGCTGTAAATCTTGGTTTAACCTGTTATTCACATGGTGAACCAAATTCATGGTGAACCAAATTCATTGCTCAAATTATTTTTTGATCCTTTTGTGAATGTAGTAAATCCCTTGCATTTTTAAACTCTTATTTTAAGCCACAGCACATTGGATCTATCATAAGTTCATGTACTTTATAAATTGTCAGTGTAGTCTGATATGCTTTTTTAAAAATGCACTCTGATCATTCTATACTTTTGCATCTCATATTTAGCATATATACCTAAGACATTTTGTGTCCCATAATACATTTTGTAACACTTTGTTTCTATTTACAATGAAGAATTAATTTCTCTTTTTCCTCAAACAAGAAAACTCAGTAAGTGCCAAAGGTACAAACTCAAGTAACTAAATGTGAACTTAGGAGAATAATCAGTCAGTGGTTCAAAACACTCTGTGAGGGGAACACCTAATGGCTATTTGTTCTACATATCTAATGGCACATCCTTCCTTCTCTGTAACTGAAAATTATTCTACTGATCTCCCGTATTCTGAACAGCAAATGTTGACTTTCAAATAGTAAGAGTAGAATTATAAAATGTTAAAGATACAAACTCAAAAAACTTTGACATTGATCTAGTCTACCTATCTCTTAGGCAGCTAGAGCCCCAAGGACTTGCTCAAGGTCACACTGCCTATTAATAAATGATTCACCTGAAGTACCCAGATATTTTAACTCCCAGCCAGCACCATTTCTATTTTACCTCAGATTTGGTTTGATTCATGTTCTTTCTCACTGTCTCTGCTGAATTAATGACACACATTTGTGAGATGGATGACCAAGACTATTGTCATTTTTCTAAAGAGATGTCCATCTACCCTCTTCAGTTCAACAAAACCCATGCAAACTTTTCTTCTTACGTATCCTTTATTTCTGTCAAGTCTGGAAAAATGAGGAAAAATGCTAGTACCAGGCATTACATTGATCCCATTGGAAAGCCTCTTCATCATAAATAAGAAATAGTTGTTGAACACTCACTGTGCTTATGGTATACTTTATCATTTGCTCTTGTTTTCTCATTCTGTTGTGTGTCTCTCTCAATCAGTATGTCTTTTCTAGAAAAATCTTTCCTTGTGTAAAATTATTTTGAGTTTTCTTGGCCCTAAAGAAATAACCATATGTGAAATTTATTTTATATACAGGTATTTGGTAGTTGAGAAATGCAAACCTCTCATGCAGTTAAACTTCATATGGTAACCAACTCCATGAGAACAAAGTAATCAAACTGCCTTCTTCAAAAGATGGTGACTTTATTACTTTCTTCTAAATGAACAGTTTTTTAAAAAAAAAATCACAAAGTTACTGTGACCATCACTTATATGGGACAAAGGGGGATGGAAATAAATCAGTTCAATGTTTAGTCTGGGTAAAAAAAAAAAAAATTGTGAGTGGGAAATAATGATGACTAGAAGTGAACAGTGGTCTTGTAGATGATGGTAAGTGTATTGTTTTGGGAGAACAGAGTAAAGGGATTTGCTCTGTTTGTGGATTGGATATAGGTAATAAGGGAAAATGTTCAAACAGAATGTCTACTTCAGACTTTTAACAAATCATGCCAATTGCAGTATTGTTTATTTAGAGGAGAGAAGAAAAGGATTTGAGGAGATGGGTGTGGAGAATTTCAAAATGCTGATAAAATAGCCAGGTGAAGGTATCAAGTTGCCCCCTGGACTCAGGGCATTGAATCTAGGAAGAGACAGGAAGTATCACTATAGATGGCATATTACAAATGTTAGAGATTTAGAAATGGTCACACAAGAATAATATTGAAATGGAGAAGATGACCAGTTCTGTTTTATCTTAATGTAGATGAGATCAGTATTAATAAAATCCAGAATGAAAAGGCATTTTTGAGGGAGGAAATGGTCAGCTATACCAAGTGGTGTTGAGAAAGATGGATAAGTGGAGGGCAAAAGATTGCACCTGGATCTCAGCAACTTGCTATAGCTTGGTGATCTTGACAGAGACTTTCGTGATGTAATGAGGAGTGATGCCTACTCAGTGTGAATATGAAGAAGGGATGCCTCTTTCCCTCAGGATAGGATGGTGGCTGGTGTGTCTGAAGATTCCTGTCTCGGGCTTTGGTGGGGTGTAGAATACGTTGCATTGGATAAGCAAGAGTTCCTGCAGTAGCACTGGAGGCTCTGCTTTTATGACTCAGGAGAGAAAGAAACTCTCTGGCTTTTGGTCTCACAAAACTAAACCAAGCCTAAATGTAACCAGATCACAGTGTGGTCAGGCAGAGGCGAGTCTTTTGTTCACATGACTGTTTATACCTTTCTTTTGTAGATATATGGATACTATGCTATCAGCACTTAGTTATTCACAGGATTTATCTTAGTTTATAAAATTACCCTTCACATAGGCTGATCTTGCTTGGGAAAGTAAGATAATTTTGTTAAAATGGAAGATGATGGCACCCTTCTTGTTTAAATTCTTGCAGTAGTGTTTCATTTCATTGAGACTCAAAGCCCACAGATCTTCCATTTTTGTGTGTTTGTAACCTTTCTCATTTCATGTTCCAGTACTTCTCTCCTTGTACACTCCATTCTAGCCACACTCATCCCTCCCCATTTCTCTAGTATGCCAGACAAACCGGCATATCATGGCTTGGTGCTAGGGAAAGGTTGTCTTTGCTCAGATGACTCTTCCCTACCTAACTGTGTAACTAACCACCTCCTTCCTGGAATTCTTCATTCTGGTGCCACAATGTCACATTTTCCAAGAGGCAACTCTAGCTCCAGCTCTATCTTCTACTCTTCTACCATACTCATACCAGTTTAGTGTAAAAACTGTACAATTGCCTGTTTCCCCTGCAGGAAAGTAGGCTTTTCTTGGGAGAGACCTTGATCTGTTTGGTTCAGTAAATGTTCCTTCACTGCTAGGTACACTTTAGGTATTAAGTAAATATTTCATGAATGACTGACTTTTTATATCAGGAAATGGTGTTTCATTGCTCAATTCAGTGACCTACATAAAGCTGGTACTCAATAAATAAAGACTGGTAGATTTCTTAAACTTTGTAGGTGCTTTCTGATCTCCCTTACACTAATTTTTCTGATTTATCCAATGAATAGGCCTCTCCTACTTCTTTTAATATTTAGAATTGAGGTATACCATCAAGTTCTGCTTAGTGAAGACTCTGGCTTGAAGACTAAATCCTCCTCCTGTTTATACCTTGCTTGTCCTGAACATGTAATTGCCTGAAAGGTTTTCACAGCTGTGTCAAATTGGTGGTGGCAGAGAAGGGAGAGCTTCACATGTCAATGCTTTATCATTCCACTCATCTATCTCTATTTTTTAAAGTGTATGTATAAAGACATATAGACATATAAGAATTATTTGGATTCAATTATAGTAATTTTATCATATCCATAAACATCTCCAACTTATAATTTATCTTGGTTTATAGATTTTGTTAGGTTTATTGCTTTTGCTCTCAGTTTTAGTAAGAATTCTCTTCTATTTCTGTATGTGGTACACTTGTATTCCTAAACTGCCAATATCACTTTATTTTTACTTACTATTTCTTTTAAAGGTAGAACATTCTATCAGTCTCTTTGAAATACAGAGAAATCAGTCACAGAGCTCTTGGGGCATTTGCTGATCATGCAGATGTGACAGATTTGGGATTGATGGAACATTTTTAATGTGATCTATCTTATCTTCATTCCCACTGAAACACTTTCGTGGCTGTGTATGCATATCAGTGCAGTCATTGGTCATGTTTTAACAACTACTTAGGAGCACTCATATAATTAGAAAATCGTTTCTGTTTGTGGTAATATTGGACAGAGTAACTTCAACCACCACTCGATTATTGTAATTTAAAAATATTGATGAACTAAAAAACAGGCCCTCTAGGCACCAAATACCTAACAGAAATAATGAGGAATAACTGAGAATAAGAACTCTTAGAGTTGAGCCCAGAATTTGAAGCATTTGTTAATCCAAAGGACAGGCTGAGTAGGTCTTTGACAAAATGTCAGGGCTTTGGGACTAAAGCTGAACTGTGCAGCTTTCCAGAGATGATGTCCCTGAATGAATTTCCTTGATGTAAATCTAGGAACCAAATTTAAGTCTCCAAAGCTTGAGCCAGAAGTAAATTAGTGTTGGACTAGATCGCATCCAATGTCAAGTAATTTAGGTAGATGAGACAAATTGGATGAAGGTGATTCTAGAATGCTAGGAAAACAAATGCAAATTCTCTCTGGAAGATAGTGACATCATGCTGGTTTCAGTCATTTCTACCAAAGCTTTCAGACACTCTGTCTGGCACACAAAGAAACCTATAGACACAGAGAAAGATGGCAAAGTAAAAGAGAATTGTAAAAAAATGCTGGTGACATACCAAGAACTATAGGTGTGCCATATAGTGGAAATCTTTACTATGCTCTTGAAAGTAAAAATAAACTTTGAAATGTTATCAAGGAATTGGAAACTATATAACACCTTCTTATATTGAGCAAACGAATTGACCAGAAATTCTACAACTGAAAAATACAGTAAGCAAAATTTAGAACTCAGGAGTTGGGTTTAAAAACAGACTAGATAGAGAGGGAAAGCAAATTCACATATCAGAGGATAGGAAGGAAGAAACCATCCAAAATGAAACTGAAGAGGAAAAATATGGGAAGCACAAACTAGAGGATAAATGACCCAGAAGCTATAGTGAATAGATTTAACATATACATATTTACTTGGAATCCCAGAAGAAAGAAAAGAACAAAAACAGGATAGAGTTGAAGAGAGAATAATTCCCCCACACTTTAGAAAGATACCAAGTAACAGATTCACAAAGCCCTCATTAATTTCAAATAAAACTGAATCTTGATAGAGAGGCAGCATAGATGAAATCAGTGATGTATATTGAGCTCAATTAAAGAGTATTTTAGTACAAATACTTTTTGGTACAAACTATATCAACTGTACTAGGAAAAATCTTGCTGGTTAGATGATCCACTTAATACATTTTAAAAGATTTATAATTAATGTATCTTGTTTGAAAGTACATATAAAAATGTCTGAAAGTGGTTTGTTGTATAAACTGGTCAAACTTTCTCTATAATGTATTTTCTTTATGTATATATGTGTTTCAGCAATGAAAGAAAAATAATCCTGACTATATGCAAATTATCAAAGATTGAAAGTATTGCCTACATTGTCATATTTACTTTCATGTGGTGAGATGAAAATCACCATTTCCCTATGAGATTGCAAACTTTATTCAAATATGTTCCTACAGAGTTTAAATATGATCTTAAGTCAAGAAAAGTGACTCTCTCCAATCTTTGGGTTTTTTGCCCTCCCTTCCCCCACCATGGACATATGGACAGGTTGAATAATGTAAAAGAGCTCAGAAAAAACCTTCATACTTCCCTATGACTACAGTGTATATCTTTAATTAAGAATGACTGTGGTTGGAATCTACAGACACTGCCATATGTTGGGAGAGGATATGTAAATGATGAGAGTCCCCAAATTCCAATTTACTGCTTCTGACTTTGAGGCTCTATCAGTGACAAAGTCCCCATCTACAGCTGAGATGAAGCTTCTAGTTACAGAGTATAGTGGTCTTCCTTGAACTACAGACACCTGCTGGTAGCCTCTGAAATTTCCCCCCAGAGGCTTGAGCAAGAGTGAAATGATAAAAGGAAATAAAATAAATCCTGGCTGCTTTTCATGAAGCAGCCTCCTGCCTGGCACAGGCCCATAATGTGCTTCAGAGTGATCTTTGTAGTGACGGGGGAACAAAGCCGGGGGAGTCTCAACAGTAGGGCTGGAGAAGTACAGATGTCAAACTGGGAGCATTCAGGAGTTGCTGACTCTTGCTAAGACCTAACACTGCTGTCTCCACTGGAGCCAAAATCCTTCCCTCCTCCATGCACTCAGGAAAGAGTATTGAGGTATAGACCTAGGGAATAGATCGTATGGATTATGTTTTCTTTTGAAACCTTGTTTAGTGAGAGGCACTTAAAATGATT
This sequence comes from Hystrix cristata, assembly GCA_004026905.1. Classification (NCBI taxonomy): domain Eukaryota; kingdom Metazoa; phylum Chordata; class Mammalia; order Rodentia; family Hystricidae; genus Hystrix; species Hystrix cristata. Next base: position 63,862 of record PVJO010002345.1, on the reverse strand, counting down.
TTGTCACAAAAATGTGTGGAAATGCATGCTTTCTGAAATATGGGAATAGAAACTAGGAAGAAATTAGGACAGAGAAAGGAGGAAATAAGTGGAATAAAAGTGGAGACTAGAACAAAAATAGTAAAAGTAACAAAATAAAAATAAAAGGAAGGTGTGAATAAAATGTGAGAGAAACACCTGATAATTACATATGCTTCTTATAGAAAGTATAGTGATGAGAGTTAAAGTGAGGAAAAAGCTTAGAAGAAGGAATCAGAAATGTTTCTTAATAAAATGTATTCAGAAAAGTTTCCCATCTTTCTTCTTTTCTTCTTTCTTTCTTAATTTATGTCTTAAAAAGCTACCTTTTCAATTGAACTGTTAAATATCACATCATATCATATCATATCATGGACACTTTGGTGAAAGATTCCTTGTATCTCCTAGGCTTAGGGGTTAGTCTGTGTGTTGTAGTGTGTTTCTACATGTCCCCCCAAAGCCTCATGAAGTCATAGGTGGCGCGTTTTCAGAAATGCCTGGATCTAGAGTGCATGATACTGCGATTAAGGGCCTGTGATTACTAAAGTAATCCACTGATTGGTTTGGCACCATCCTAATCCTGGCAGCCTGGATAAGATATAAGCGACAGAAAGAAGCTGATAAGGTCTCCTTGCTTACCTTGCTGCCTTCTGCCTGTCTTCCATGCCACCCTGCCTTGGAGCAAGCTGATTATGGACTGGAACATCTACAGACTGTGAACTAAATAAACCTTTTCTCCCTTAACTTTGTGTGTTGGGTACTCTGTCTCAGCAATGAGAGAAAAGTAACTAGGACACTATGTAAATTCTTTATACTCATTCCAAGCATTTTATCTCAAAGTTTAAAGGCCTGGGGAACTATGGAAAATTTCTCTAAATTGTTCCAAGTGAGTTCCTTATAGATCTACTAAGATTTTTTTTTTTAAAGTGCCCTTTAAGTATAGCAGAATGTAAGGATCTTTACTTGTAATTATGCATCTTGTCCCCTCCCTTCAATTCCTCCTTCCTCTTTATTTACAAAAGATTCGTTTCCATTTTTTTCCTTCTATTTTTTTCTCTTGTCCCTCTGGAGTGGAGGGGAACGGGAAAAAAAGCAGCAGCAAGATATATCATGTACAGGTGTAAATTCCCTGTGATGAATGTTATCACTATGTATATTTAAAATGTACCATTAAAATAAAATTTTTAAAAATGCAGAAGAAATTGAAAAAAATATTATGCATCTTGTAATGTTCCAGGGGAAAAAGGGTTTGTCACTGTGTTAGTCCATTACCTGTTGCTAATATAAGACCACAGACTAGAGAATTTGAAAAGAAAAGGGGTTTATTTTGGTTCATAGTTCTAGTCCAGTGTCATGGGGCCACATCTGCTGATGGCCTTTCTTCCACTCAGAATCCCAGCGTTTTTCAGGGCATCACATGGCTAGACACATGATGCGTGTGTGTGTGTGTGTGTGTGTGTGTGTGTGGGTGGGTGGGTGTGTGTGTGTGTATGCAGACAACACACAGGAGAAATAACTCACCACTCCTCAGATTTTTTTCAAGGTGACTTCTTCGAACACTCTCTCTACCCACTGGATGAAAGGTAGTAACAGCATGGGCAGAGGGATGGGGAAATATATGAAAATGTAGTGTGGGCAAAGTTGAGGAAGCCCCTTACCAATTTATGCGTGACTTTGGCTTTTATTAATGATTCCATTTGTGCATCTTAACTTCTTTTTCTGCATTAATTTTTTTACCAAATCATTAAACAGTCAAAAGACAAGGGGAGACACGCTAAAATAAGATTATTGTGCAATAGTGAAAACATGTACAGGGTTGCAAAGTTTAAAAGTACATATGTAAAAATGGTGAGGAAAAACAAGAAATTAAAGTTACATAGTAAGAAAATAGTTGTTTAAAAGGATTCGAATCAAGAAAAATGTCTAATATAATGTCTCATGTAATGTCTAATGAGATTTTAAAATAATCAGGCTGGGGATGTAGCTCAGTTGTAGAGCTCTTGCATAGGATTCATGAGGCCTTGGGTTTGATCTCAGCATCAGAAAAAGCAGTAAATAAAAAGCAATTAATGAAATATAAGGAAAAGGAAAATGTTGCCCCATAAGGAAAAGTGAAAAATGTAAAAACTGATATCAAATTAGGTTTAAGAAGTAAAAAATTAAAGGAAAAAGTTTTAAATAAACTATTTTGTTAAACACAAGATAAATAAAAGTTATTTAACACAGATAAGTAATTTACCCTTTAGAGAAAAAAGTAAGACACACCTTCAAAAAGATAAAAAAACAAACAAACTAAAAACAAAATGAAACAACACCCCCAAAGAATGATCCAAATCAGAAAGAGCTAATTGTACTTTCTTGTGTGGGATATGACTTCTGGTGAGCAGGTTCCCCTGAAGCCAGTCCCCTGGTGCAACTGTTTTCAGGTGCCTTCCTTCCTTTGGACCACAGGAGAGAAAACTCTGGGCCTGTAGCTGAGAAGCACCATTCTTGCTTCTTGGTCCATCAGGTGGACAGATGATCTAAGAAATGTAGGAAAGTGGGAGGAGAGATGATCAGTAGCTGCCTGAAAAGGTTGCAGGAAACTTTCCACTCCTTACTAATTGCCAGTGTCTTCCCCAGAAGAAAGTAAAACTTGAAAAGTAGTTAAATTAGACAGAGCATTGAAACAAAGGCCAGGGTCCAGGCATGGATCAGAACAATTATATTCAGGTAGTCAGTAAACATTATTAAGATGATGAATCTTTGATGGGTCTTTCCACAATTTGATTCTGCATTTCCAACCTTCCAGGTGTTTGTCTTTATACAGTATGACTTTTATAGCAGCCAAACAGAAAAGCTTAATGTTATTTGTGCCCAGCAATTACTTATTGTCTTCTGCTGGAATATTCTCCCCATCCATTCATTATGGACACTTTATGTGCTTTCTATTTCTAAAACCAATTCAGATGCCATCTCCTCTACAAAGCTTTTCTGATTTCTTTTTCATAAATGAAGCATATTTTTTTCTATCTTGCTTCTGGAATTTAAACCTCATCAACATTTAAGAGATCAGTATTCTCTACACTCTGTTAATATTAGCTATAGAAATAATTAATTTCTCTACTGGAGCATATGCATTTTAAAGAAAGAGTCCATGTCTGATTCAAAAATCCTTGAAACTTTTATAAAGCTAGCACTCATTCTTACATTAAGAGCCGAGATTAAGAGATAAATTAATAGTTTTATTCTTTCTTGTCTTCATTCCTCCATCATTCAGTTATTCAATGAATATGTGTCAAGCATTGAGTTCGTTACAGGTTGTCTTCTAATCATTCATGCCATGATAGTTTTCATTCTGGTAAGGAAAGACACTCAAGAAACAAATAAAATAGGTAAAACATAAAGTATTCTTGTCTTAACAATTTGTGCTCACATGGCTGAATTCTTTGTATTCGTAGCAGTGGCAGCCACCTGCATTGTGCGAGTGGTAACCCATCTACAGTCAAGGTCTGTGGTTGTGCTGCTACCATTATTTGTTAAATAAAGCACAGTGAGGAACAATATTTGTGGGAGTATCTGACTTTCAATTTCCTGTCACCAGGGTGACTGTTCCTAAAACAAATCATAGAGCGTGGAGCACAGAGGGCTGTGAAGTATTGACCATTTCGATATTGCTTTACCTTTGTGACTTAGTGGACTGATTTTTCTCAGAGTTTGCCTTTAATGGAATTTGATTTTTTAAAAGACCATGGCTGGGTTTTTAATGCCTTTCATGATGTCAATGATTCACCAAGGATTTTGTAACTATATTACATTCTCTTGAAATTTCGTGTTGGTTTCCCAGCCCTGCTCTGTGGAGGGACACACTCAAAGCTTGAGTACCATACTGATGATGGCTACTTAGAAAGAAATTCCTTAAAAATCTAGTTCTGCTTGCTTAATAATAAAAACTACATATTTTGTTCTCTCATCCTCTTATCAAATCTTCCTTGTCCATTAGCTTGTTAGGAAATACAAATTAAAATTTCACTGCTGCATATTTCCCTTCTTTCATTGCATTTGAGTATAAATGATTTCATTGCCTTTAAATTCCTAAAATTGCATATGGGTGAATATCGGTGGTAAAATTATTAAAATAAGAAGCCAATAAATTTATATTGAGATATCTTAGATTGCATTTCCCTGAGGAAACTTGAATTTAATTTCAGAGAAGTAAAACCAGTACAATTTCATGTTAGATTCAGAAAAATTGCTTTAGGTGTTTTGAACCATATAATCCCATGTAATGAGCTTGTAACTGTGAATTCCTACCACTTAGGATTTTAAAAGTTCTAATTAATTAATCTCATTTTAATTGGAATAAATTTTTTTCAGCGAAGTATTGACTGATTTCAAATGGTGTGATCTTTTGCAGGTAAAAAAATAGAATACTTTTCAGATAAAAATAAGAACCCCAACATTAATGAACTGACAAGAATCCAAATTATAATTATTGGTAATTTGGAAAACTATGAAATAGCACTCAAATGTGTTTTCTTTAATTATCTATAAGTTTTTGATCATTAATAAGCTGCATTATAATGGAACACCACTGATAATCTGCTTTTATTTTCTTGATTGTTTACTGAAGAAATACTTATAAAAACAATAATGATTTTATGAGTCAGATGAAATTTTATTCTCAAAATCTACCATTAATTTTTCTTCTAAAGTAAGAACCAGGACTCAAACAGTGTTGATAATAATTGCTTGGTGATTTATTTTATTGCTGCAACTTTACCTATAGGTCTTCATTTCATAGACAAGAAAGCTGAGATTCATATGACAAATAATTTGATGTACTTTACCCAGCTAGCATGTGGAAGAGCCAGAAATAAAATTCATTTCTGCTTTGCCCTAAACCTTATGTTTATAGTTTTCTCTGTATTTCTTCATTATAGAAAAATCAGATTTCAAATCTTCTGATATTTCTATCTTCATCTTTACCTATCTCCTTTGCATGAAGAAATCAGTCTTATTGTGATAACAATGCTTCAACTGGAAACTTTCGTTTGATCAAAAAACAAAGCCAGTACACCTGGAATGCACTGTGCATATGTTTATATACTCCTGGGAAACTGACAAAATAGACATGATTCTAAAACTCTGAAAAGGAGAAATTAAAACAAACAGCTATGGGAACACAGAAATGGAGTTAAAATATCTGCTTCAATGGGAGGGTCTTTGAACATAGTAGAACTTCATCTCATAGTAGATATGCACCAATTATTGTTAGTTTCTTTTTTCTTTTCTATAAATTGTATTCCCCAACTTATTAGTATATTCCTAGGAAGAGTGGCTACCTATATTTTTGAATGAAAATTGATTTCAAGGAAATTGGTTTTGAAATATGATCCACGTATTTTTTTTATCATGGTTCTTTTATTTACTTAGTTTTTTTTATTTAAACCAAATTTGAATTGATTCATTTATTTTCTTACTATGCCCTAAATAATCACTAAACATGCCCTAAAACAGTGAGCTTAATGTCCTAGCTTTTACTTAGGTATAAGCAATACGTTTAACCTTCTTTCATTTAAATCGGGCATATACAAACTAAAATTTGTGTGGTGTTGCTTGTATATATATATATATATATCTCACATTCAATTTTTCATTTCTGGGACAGATGGCCTTGTCAGCCCTTCAGCCCTTCTTTTTGGTGTATGTCACTAAAGAGACATTTCTTAGAATGGTGAATTAAAAGGTAACTCTGTGTAGATAGGTAATGTGGAAGCTCATTCTATCCAATCACTTGTGGTCAGGGATTAGACTCTCATAATCTAGAGCCAGTTTAACAGTGACTGTACAAAGTAGATGATGACAATGAAGTTTCATGGATGTAAATATTCACATTCAAAATAACAGCTTCTCAGATGAAAAGGATTGAAGGTATGCCTTGATCAGAATTCAAAAACCTGATGGTGGTTTCATTAATCCTAAAATCACCTTGGGCTAAAAATGTGGCAATGAAATATGTAAAGAGGGAAGCTCTGTAACTAGCATGTGTCCCTCTATCTTAATCACTTTCTCATTGTTGGGACAAAATATCTAACGCCAACAAGTCAGAGGAAAACAGGTTTATTTGGCCTCATGGTTTTTAGATATTTCTGTCCATAGTTTGCTGGTTCCAAAGCAGCAATGGTGTGGTAGAAAAGCCTGGATAGAGGACAGTTGCCAATAGAATCCAGGAAACAAAAAACCAAGAAAGGAGCCAGGGAGGGAGATACACCCTTCTAGTCATTCCTACAGTGACCAGACTCTTTCACCAGGGCCCAGCTCCTAACGGGACATTCAGCTGTGAACTTAGTAGTGAATGCATCCACCGATGGGTGTGGTGCCCCCATGATTCAATCACCATCCGCATTTGTGAGAATTTTGTGGGGCACATTCTAGATCTAAACCATAAGATCCTCACATAGTGAGCAAGAGGAGAAGGCAGTACAATTCATGGGATATGTGGAATGACTTTATGAAATAATAGAATTATCTTACATACTTGAGCAGCTGTTACACAGAAGTAAGAAAATACCAGTGTTGTGTTACTCCCATGGCAGCAGTGGAGATGTGCTAGATTTTGGAAAGATGAGAAGCACAACTTTAAATATGTTAGAAATGTCCCCAAAATCTCTAGCTGTGGCCAGCAAGGTGTCAAATACTTCTCTTTCAAAGAGGCAGCACAGGCGTTTTTGAATCAAGAGAAAAATTGAGCTTGATGATTTGTGAATTTCCATTTTTAAGAGTCTAAGAAATTAATTCAAAGTAGCTAAATTTTTATACTTAAATTCATAAATCAAGTAGATTGTGGATGGCATGTACAAGAACAAATCTCTAAAAGTTTCATAATACTGAGTTCAAAGGGTCTTCGTGATTCTCTAATTTCACATTTCAGCCCTAACTTTCTCAGTCTCTCATGAGAAAGGAACCCTTGACATTCAATTTCTGTTCTACAGAGATTTTTATTCTTATAACTAAGCATGCTGAGCTCCAAGAAATTCATCATACTTAGTAAGGACTTTTGTTGGGATGGTAAATTTAACTAATCTGTTAACCTTTGGAAATGTAACTCTGAACAGAAGGAAAATGTCCAATATTCAGGCTGCTTTATTAATATTTGGTAACAACATGGCCTGATAGAAGTAAGAGTGTAGACATTTAAAATCAACTCTAACATATTGTGTGGATGTTCTTTATACTCAATGAGGTGTAATACATTAACACTTCACCTCAGAATATGGATCAGTGGTTAGGTGGATGATTAGGCAAGAGATAAACAGTTTTTACTTATCTCTCCACCCCAGACAATATAGACCTTAAGACATCAATTTAATTTAAGGTATACCTATTATTGATCTTGCCATTTTTCTATCATTCATGATATGTAGACTATTTCAGTCCCTCTTAGTTCATCTGAGAGAGTTTAAAGGGCAGAGTTTTGGTTATGATTTTAACTGAAATCACTGCTACTATCAAAAATCTCTTGAGCAGGAAGTAAGTAGAAATAGAGGTCCATGTACTCTGTTATAAACCCTGTGATTCTGCTCACAGTTTTTCTGGAAAAAAAAAACTCTGTTATATTCTTTGTAGTTTTTTTTTAAGTAACTTGGTTGCTTTAATTTTATTTATTTTTATTAGTAAATAAACCTTAATTTCTCTAAATAAAGAAAAGTGGGTCAATAGGGAGGAATTTATACAGGAATAAGTTGTATTACACTTATATTAAGGTTAATTCCTGATAAAAATTTTTGTTTCATTATTAATCATAGATTAAGGAAAACATACTTTCTTCTATCGGTAATATGTTCCACCAGATGTATCATATGTGATCAAAATATATGGTGAATGGTTAAATAAAAACATCTATTACAGTAAAAGACACATTGTCATTAATCATCCTTAAAATGTTCCCCATGTCTTCAAACACACATAGCCCACAATTCTTGCCACTTTCTGAAGTAGTTGTGGAAGTCTTCTTTTGTGTTTTTATGAGATGTAATTAAAAAAAAAAAAAACAGTGAATGCTGCTGCCTATTTTTACCCAATGGAAACGGCAGGCTGGTAAAAACATTATGAGGAGTCTTCATCCACTTTATTCACCAGAACTGGTCCCATGTGCCTTTCAGTTCTTCCCCAAAATCAAAATGACTTTGAAAGGTAAATGTTTTGAATAGATTCAGGACATTGAAACAGCTATACCAGTGTAGCTAATGACAGTCACAAAAGAGAAATTTCAGAACTGCTTCAGAAAGTAGCAAAAGGATGAGATAAGTGTGTTTGATGTGAGAGAGGGTAGTTTGAGGAAAATTAATGGCAATGTATATTTTGATGTAGTAGTTATTTTTTTTTAATTTAAACATGCACTGTAGATTTTTTTTTAAATCAGACTTTATATATCAGCCATGGTTCATTCTGAGTTGCTTATTTATTCCTTATGTATGCATGCTGGACCGAAGTTGTCATTCATCTGTTTTTGTTTTTCAACTCTAACAACCACCAAATACAAGTTTGATAGATTTAGTATTCCAGCCGTGGGGTCACAGTACCAAGAGACAAGGAGGGGCTGATGAGTCCAGTGTGGTCAGCAAGCGTACAGGATAGTCACTAAAGTGACATACAGTTACCTTTAAATTAATTACATTGAATTAGCATGTTAACAACCATGCCTTGAAAGAGAGTGGAGACCTTAGATAATAAGGAGACAGGCCTTTTTGGAAGAGGAATGATGAGAAAGAGCACAGGTGAAATTGGGTCTCCAGCAACAAAGAGTTTTGTTCCTGTATTATTGTGTCTCTGTCTGATTCTTTTACCCACAGAGTCAGCAACAGAGGAGAAGACAATAAAAAGAACTGAATAAGTTAGATTCCCCCAATAGTAAAGTATCAATGGATATAAGCGATAATGTGTCAGTTAAGTGAGAACTGGAAAAGCCAAAACAAGGAGTAATCCCCAGAAGGAACCCAGATGTGGAAATAGTAAGAGCAAATCACTCAGTCATCTGAGTGTCCATTATAATTCTGGGAAAGCAGTTCCACAAGGAAGAAAAATTTGATTCATTTTGCTAATGATTACATGGTCAACCCTGCCTCTGGACGGAATTCCAAAAATTAAATTAGCTGTTAAATTAGAATTCAAACTTAAGGAGCTTTTAAAATATAACAGACCACAGAGTCCCTTTGCAACTTGACTTTTAGTGATTCCCAAATTAATGTTCATTCGCCTGCATTAGGAGACCTGACTTGTTCTGGTCAAATATAGTACTTCTGTACATTTTCATTATGGCTACTTGAAGTATTGTTCTAAATGTTTTATCAATGTACCTTGTTGTTGAAGCTTTTTTTTTCTTTTAGATTAAATTCCAACTTTAGCACCATACTTAATGTCCTTTAACCTCTTTTGGAAAAGATTATGCTTTATTGGTCAAAAAGCACATGAATAAGCTGTAGAAGGAGACTCTTCCATGCTATTTTTGCTGTTATAGGGATCACATGTAGACTTGACACATGGCTATCAAACTTTGCCAAAAGTGTAGTTAGTGCTTGAAGAAAGTCTACTTTTCACAGCACAAATGAGATTGTGTTGACAGTTTTTTAATGAAGATTTCTGAAACCAATCAACAAATTTTCTTTATAACATCTTTTTCAGGTAAATGCTAAGATCAATGGGTTATGTTTAGACAGTTAAAGTGTCAACAGACTTTTGTATGCTGGTTATTTTTTCTGTGCCAAATATATTATGCTTACTATCCAGATAAAAACAGAGGATGTTTCACATGAACAAAAGCTCATTACATTTACTTCTCAATTAATGAAAGCATGATAATTTAATAGTGCTTAATTCTATGTCCCCTACTCTATATTGCAGCTGTCAGCATTTGACTGTTCATTTCTAGCCATCTGACAGCTCATTAGCACTGTCACCAAAAAGGTGGGAAAGGAAGGAAGATGAGATGCAAATTCAGTCAATCGACTTCATAGCTTCATGGCACTGATAGCAAGTACTTGGTGGAGGAAGAGTCTTAACACAAATGACTAAAATGAAAACTTCAGAGTATTAAAATATCTTACTGTGTATACATTATCCTCTTTTCTCTGGTATTCTCAAAAACTTGGCAGGTTGTATGGCAGTTTAAAGTAGGTATAAAACAACTATACATCATCTATATTTACCCACATGACACAACTTAGCGTTATACAGTTAATATTTTTATACCATTACTATCATGAGATATTCCTACTTTTTATTTATTTATTTATTTTTGATATTCCTACTTTTTAAATTCAGCTATTTTTCTGTTTGCAATTATGTTATTTTGCTTAGTAGTAAAATTGACTGATTTGTTCTGTGATTTCTAACACTACAGCTAATTATTAGAAGGATGTGATTAAATGTTTTGTTGATTGTGATAAATGGCAGAATAAGGAATAATATGCTGACAATAAAAAAACCCCAAAAGAAGTTCTAGCAAAATAATAACTACAGACATATCTTGGGCAAAATTGCTCCTTCCCCCTTGCATAGCACATGCATCATATTTCTGTCATATAATGAAGGCTTTATAAGATTTAACTTTAGTTTTGGATTGTTGATTTTCTAAAATGATTGCTCTCAAATAGAAATTTATAATTATTTAATTCTCAAAAATTTCTGACATATACATTTTCATAATTCACATACAATATTACTCTACAGAATGAGGGAGAAAAATACATTACACATATTCATTCTCTAGTACTAATTAAATTATATGTTTTTAAATTGTGTAGCCACTCAATAAATTGCTACTCTAGATGTATTAGTGAAGATCATTATTTCTAATAAGTAGTCCTTTATAAGGACTTAAAGGTAGTCCTTTAAGGTAGTCCTTAAATTTAAGCTGCTTCTGGATTTTTTAATTGCAACAGTAAATAAAACCCAGCCTCACACAAATATGTATTTTTTTAATATACAAGGATCTCGATAACTTTTTTATCATTTATTAAAACCATGCTAATTGAACAAAAGAGAGATTCTAGTATTTCATACTCTCCTACTTTGATTTGGTCATTATTTCATTTTTCATCTATTAAAAGAGTCTGGGCCATGGATGTGGCTCAGTGGTAGAGAATTTGTCTAGTGTGGATGAAGTTCTGCATTGATCCCCAGCAATGAACCAAATAAAAAGAAGTCTTTCATCAAATTAACAAATTACTATTAATGACAAAATTTAGATTAAAAAGAAATAAAACCACTCTGCACTTATTGTCACAGAAGTAACTCCAAGATAGTAAAATACTTCTCTTTTCAATGAAATATGTTTTCAAATGTAAGTCCTCAATAAAAATTTTAATATATTTTATCCAAAATAAAGTTTTCTACATAAAAGAAAATGAGATGTCAGGTAATATACACATATATGATGCAGAAACAAGAGGTATTAAAGGCCCCTAATTGATAATTTAAGGACTTAGTTATCTTATTTTTCTTTCTTGATACAACCATATCTTGGATAAATAAGAGTAATTTTTTCTAGAAATAATCATTGATGTTAACTTTCCAGTGATACTTATTATTGTCAGTAAAAGGAAACCTAGGAATGCATTGCTACAAAATATATTAATAAAATCATAATTATGAACAAACAATATTATCCTTGTCTTTATACAGCTCAGAAGGAATTTCTATCTCTGTATTAGGATAGTTAGGTAGAAAATAATCTATTATATTGATACTTTGTTGACAGTCATGCTTTAAACCAGAGTTTAGTAGATTTTTTTTTTTATTTTTTAACCAAGAACATGTATTGGTACAATGTACATATAATGGTTACATTCATCACATTTATTTTGTACCTGTACATGGTATATCTTGGTTCTCCCCCCTCTTCCCCACCCCTCCCCTCTATTCCCTTCCCTATTTACAGCAGGTACATTCACATTTCTCCATGAATTCCCTTTCCTTTTTCTATCCCTCTTTTCCCTTCCCGCTTCTCCCCCTCTCTCTGTCCAATGCTCCTCTCCTTGGAATATTATCTTCCTTTTAGATTATATCTATTACACCTCTTCGTCCTTTTTTAACAACCATGGTTTCTCATATCAGAGAAACAATTCGATGTGTACTCATAAGTGTCCAATTTATTTCATTTAATAGTATGCTCTCAAGGAACATCCATTTACATACAAATGACTCTAGTTTATCCTTTTTTATGGCAGCGTAGTACTCCATTGTGTAGAAAAAAAACACTTTTTCTTTAGCTGTTCATTGGTTGTTGGGCATCTAGGCTGTTTCCAAGACTTAGCTATTACAAATTGTGTTGCTATAAATATGGTTGTGCATACATCCCTGTGGTATGAGGATTCCAGTTCTTCTGGGAAGAGCCCCACTAGGGGGATAGCTGGATCAAATAGAACCTCTAGTTCTAGTTGTTTGAGGAATCTCCATATTGATTTCCATAGTGACTGGACCAGTCTACATTCCCACCAACAATGGAGGAGGGTTCCTTTTTCCCCACGGCCCCGCCAGCATTTGTTACTGGTTGATTTTTTTCATAAACGCAGTTCTTTCTGGAGTGAGATGGAATCTTAATGTTGTTTTGATTTGCATCTCTCGAATGACTAGTGATGTTGAACAGTTTTTCATATATTTATTTGCCATTTTAATTTCTTCATCTGAGAAATATTTATTCATTTCACATGCCCATTTTTGGATTGGGTCTTTGAATTTGGGAGGTTTGATTTTTTTGAGTTCTTTGTATATTCTAGATGTTAGATCTCTGTCTGATGGATAGCTAGTAAAAATTTTTTCCCAGTCTGTGGGTTTTCGCCCTGCTCTATATGTGATTTCTTTTGCTGTACAAAAGCTTCTTAATAGCATGTGGTCCCAAGCACTGATTGTTCGTGTTGTTTCCTGCACTGTTTGGGTTATGTTCATAAATTTTTTCCCTACCTCTATGTCTTTGAGGGTTCTTCCTATTTTATTCTTCAGTACATTTAGTGTTTCTGTTTTAATGTTTAGATCTTTGATCCACTTTGACTTTAGTTTAGTATATGGTGAGAGACTTGGATCTAGTTTTAGTTTTCAGCATATGGCAAACCAATTTTTCCAGCACCATTTGTTAAAGAGGCTATCTTTCTTCCAGTGAGGGTGTTTGGCTCCTTTGTCGAAGATGAGGTATTTGAGTGTGTTTGGAGTTGTTTCTGCATCCTCCAATCTGTTCCATTGATCCTCAGGTCTGTCTTTTTGCCAGTACCATGCTGTTTTTATCACTGTAGCTTTGTAGTATAGTTCTAGGTCGGGGACTGTGATGCCCCTTGCCTTTCCCCTATTGGTTAGGATTGTTTTTGCTATTCTTGGTCTCTTGTGGTTCCAGATGAAGTTCATGATTGTCCTTTCTAATTCTTTGAAGTATGTTGGTGGTATCTTAATTGGAATTGCATTAAATCTGTATACTAATTACGGAAGTATAGCCATTTTCACTATCTTGGTTCTTCCTACCCAGGAACATGGGATATCTTTCCATTTTCTGATATCCCTTTCTATTTCTTTTTTTAGAGTGCTGAAGTTTTCAATGTAAAGGCCTTTTACTTCCTTTGTTAGGTAGATTCCTAAGTATTTTATTTTTTTGTGTGCAATTGTGAAAGGTATAGCGTCTGCTAATTCTTTTTCAGTGGGTTTATTGTTTGTGTATAGGAATGCTATTGACTTTTGAGTGTTGACTTTGTATCTGGCAACGCAGCTGAATTTAGTTATTAAATCTAGAAGTTTTTTGGTGGAGTTTTTTGGGTCTTTTATGTAGAGTATCATGTCATCCTGAAATAACGATAGTTTAACTTCTTCCTTTTCTATCTTTATTCCTTTTATTTCTTTTTCTTGTCTAATTGCTCTAGCTAATGTTTCCAGAACTATGTTGACTAATAGTGGTAATAGTGAGCAACCTTGTCTTGTTCTAGATTTTAGTGTGAAAGCTTCCAGTTTCTCACCATTTAGTGTGATGTTGGCCATTGGTTTGTCATATATGGCTTTTATCAGATTTAGATATGTAAAGAACTAAACAGTATTCTTTAGTCTTCGGAGCCCTGTGGTCTCTGTTATAACTGCAGCTTTGTTACTGAAGTGTGAAACAGCTGGTGAAAACACATAAGCAAATACATGTAGGTATGTTCTGGAATACTTGTGAAAAGAGATGTTGAGATGGCAAGTTGGATTTGGCCTGCAGATAGTGATTTGCAAGCTCTTTGTTTTAACATTTCCATATTAAACACTACTCATATCTGATGTAGATGTTAGCCTCTATTTGGAACTTAATTATGTCAAAAGCATTCTAAGTATTACAATAGCACCTTAAAACTCATTAATTGGTAGAATAGTGGGAATAGCTGGTTATAGTGATATAATTCATCAGATTTGCATGATTTGGAAATATGTCAGGCTATAACAAAGTCTGTGATTACTTTTAACACTTAGAGGGAGCTGTTCAAGTATAATCTACTGGTTATGACTAGAGATTATTTTCCAAAAGAAGAGCCTAGTTTCCAAAATAAATGTCAACTCATATCTAACTTGATATTAGAGTACATCGTTAATTGACTTATTTTGAAATTTGAGGACTCTTTCTTCTGGTGTCTCAAAATAACATGCTGTGGAACCTGGTGACATGTGAGTGATGCTCAAGATTCTCTCTTGGCCTATCATTCCATGGTCCTGTGCAATGCACTTTTCAAAGTTCTTACTTAGTGTGATTGAACTTTAGGGTGGGAAGAGGGCACTCTATTTTTAGAGACTCAGTAATTGCCTCCTACACATCATGATTATCATGATGCTTTTTAGGATCTTAACGTGGAATAGCTAAATTTTATGAAGCGCTTGATTGCATTTTTCTTCATTCTAAATGGTTTGGGAACATCTGTCTGTAACACTTTAGAAAGCATTTCAAAGACAATAGTTTAATTTTTAATTTTTTTGTTGCTCTTTTTGTTGTCAATATTCATTTTGTGGTGTGTTTAGCTCCTTGAGTACTTGGTTGATTTTTTTTAAATTGCTCTTTTTACTTTAAATTTGGAAATTTTCAAACAAATAAAGTTGAGGAAATGCTCTCCTACCAATCGTATTCAGCAAAGATCAACAATTCAATAATAATTTTCTGCAGCTTTATGTCACCTCTATTTAGGCTTCAGATGGGCTACAGAAATGAGAAATTAAAGTGCATCTTTGATAAGTGTATCGTGTGTTTCACTTTGAAAAGCTTGATCATTATCTTACCTGATACAGACATTTTAAAATTAATTATTATCAAACATCATGATATGAAAAGTTCCTCAGGACCATCTAATATACAATCTGCATTCACATATCCAAGACTACTTTAAAAGTTAATCTTAAAATGTTAAGCAGTTGTTTGCTCAAATGAAGATAGAGATATAGGTTTTTTCTTTTTTTCTTTTTTTTTTTTTCCAGTGCTGTAGATTGAACTCAGGGCCTTGTGCTTGCAAAGAAGGCACTCTAACCAGTGAGCTAAATCCCCAGTCAGAGATACAGTTTTAACATACTCTTATTAAGGCTTAAAAGACCCCTTATCTCTGAAAAAGAGTAAGAAGTTAAGAATAGATCAACCTATCCTCTTCAAAGTCTTTAATCTACATATGAAAAAATATTACTGAAAAACTTATGCAAATATTTACACTGAAGAATTGCAAATATCTAATGAAAAATAGGGATGTTTATTCCAAGAATAGGAGCAAAATAAATAAACTCAGCAATTTATATGCTTATGCATGGGTTTTGGCATACCACCAACAACATAAATCTCAAAACATTAAGGAAAGGTAGAGCCTCCTGACCTGCCCTGAGCCTTGGAGTCTGAGTGTATCTCATGTCTTCTACATGGTCATTTAGAAATCCTGTATCTCCCCAGACAAGTTCTGACCAGATGTTCCTTTTTTTCAGTCATCCAATGTCTCCTTCCATTCATTCTCATCTTATGAATGAGAAAACAAGGAAGACACAAAACTTGAAATTAAAGTGATTCTTTCCCCTCTCTAATTTCTCCTAAAATTAAAAAAAAAAATCAATTAACTTACTATCTTAGTCACTTTATTTGTGACCAGGACACAATACCCAACACCCACAATTTAAAAGAGAGAGGTCTATTTGGGCTCATAGTTTAGTCCACAGTTGGCAAGCTCTGAGGGAGGATGGCAGGGCAAAAAGGCATAGTGAAGGGGAAGCTGCTTATATGGCAGCAACCTTAAGCAGAGAAGGAAAGGAGGAGCCAGGGAAGGGACATAACCTTGCAGGTCACACCTCCAGTGACTCACCTCCTCCTACCATGTTTCACCGCTTAATACCACATCAGCCATATTGCCCCATTAATTCAATCATCCTTCAAAAGCCCCTGTGAGTGCATGAGGCCTTTGAAGAAGAGTCTTGATCCAAACCATAACCGTCTACCCTGGCCCCTGAAAGACTCATATACATCTCTTTATGTATTTTGTACATCTCTAAGAGTCACCAAAGTTTTAACTGTTCCATCACTGCTGAAAAGCCCAAGTCTAAGGTCTCCTTTGACACTCAAGGCAAACTCTTGGCTGTGAGCCCCTGTGAAAATCAAAAAGAAAGTTAAACACTGCTGACATACAATGGCATAGCGAAAACATGTCCATTCCAACAGGGAAGAATATGTGGATAGAAACCAGTGGGACCAAAGCATGACCAAAATCTAGCAGGACAAGCATTAAATCCTGTAGCTCTGTGTCCAGCACCCAAGTCAAGGATGTGATCTACAAACAGCTTGCACAGCCCAGCCCCTATGGCATTGCCTATTGCTGCCCTCATAGCTTCTTTCTTGTGTGACTTTGCTTATTGTCTGTGGCTTTCCTCAGATGTGGCACATTCCTGGTTTCTCCAGCTTCCTGGGATCTCCTCCCAGCCCTCTCTCCTGGGCTTCACTCTCACAGCTTCACGCACCACCCTTTGAAGGGTACGCTATATAGCCTGCTGGATGTTCTTCTGAAATCTGTGTGGAATCTCTCTGAACCCCCATAACTCTTGTATTTTGTTTGACTGTAAAACCAGCATCTAGGGAAGGTTTGCTAGCTGGGCCCCTTTATAAAATGGGTACAGCAGCCTCTTAAGTGTCTGGATGGCTGAGCATTGTGAATTGAATTCCTGAGGAACCTGTTTCCTAGGTGGCCCTTTTGAGCAAGGTACTCTTTGGCTCCCTTAAAGATAGGTCTTTCACTTTTGCAGCTTTGAGCCTGCAGAAGGTGGGGTCTTGCTGGTTTTGAGGGTGCCCTGAAGGCATTCTTCCTATTGTCCTGATGCAAAGTACCTCCCTTCTTGTTAATGCTAATCTTGTCAGCAATCAAGCTCTTCTTGGCCAAAATTTTAGAGATCTCCACTTTACAAGGGCCTCTTTTCTGGTAAAAATCAAAACTTTAAAAGCTACTTAGTTGTGCATTTTACTCTTGATTCTCAATGTTGAGCTGACTTAAACACTCCCAACATTGCTAATACCTGAATTTGGGGTTGATTTAAAATTTCCTGCACCAGATTATTTAGTCTGCTGTTCTTAATCTTTGATTCCATCAAAGTGTCAAGATATGGACACAATGTAGACTTTTTTTTTTTTTTTTTCACGAGCATCACACACATGATTTTGAGTCTATCAAGGGAGTCCTTGTTCCAGACTGAAACGTCCTGAGCCTGCTCTTTACCTTCTGCATTTTTCTCACCATTCTGGTCTTCTGAGCTCTGACCAGAATCTCTCATCAAGCTTGGCTTACAGTATTCCAGGGCTTCTCTAGCTGGCATCGCCACACATTTCCAAACCCCTGCCACAAACCACTTCCAAAGACTTTGAAACCACTGGTCAAGTAGTCATAGCAACAACTCCACTTCTCTAGTACCAAAGTCTGTCTTAGTCATTTTTCTCATTGCTGGGACACAAAACCCAACACCCACAACTTAAAGGAGGAGAGGTTTAATGGGTTCATTGTTTAGTCTACCGTTGTCCAGATCTAAGGCAAAAGGGCATAGTGGAGGAAAAGATTCCTCTACTCCTCATGGTGGCTAGGAAGCACAGACAGAAGTGAGGAGTTGGGGAAGAGGATATACCCTCTCAGGTCTCCAGTGACCCAGCTCCTCCCCCTAGGTTCCTCTTTCTGTCAGCCCATCAACTATATTGCTCTGATAATTCTATCTCCTTCCAAAAGCTCTGTGTATGTGTGCATGAGGCCTTTGGGGAACATTCTCCATCCAAACATAACACTTACTGTCATGTGCTTTTCATCATCTTAAGAATTTCTTCTGTGATGCTCAAAATTTCTAAGTAATTTGAAAAAGAATAGTGAGGTAAAATGAGGAAATAGTGATATGGCAATGGACTAGAGAATAAATCAGATGGAGGAAACAGTGTTCTGCATTAATGCTCATGTGAAAGGTAAAGGAAAATGGATAACAGTAAACTCCGAAGCTGGACTTATATGCCATTTCTGAAGAATAAATAGCAAAAATGTGTAATAGAGATTAGTGATGGGTTTAGATGCAGGTTAATAGTGTATAAGAATTAACAAATCATGAGATGGAAGTAGAGGCAGGGAATGAGTCTTTTGTCGCTAAGAAAACTACTATTACAAGGTATAAACATTTAATTGTAACTACTGGAAGACAAGCAATTATAAATTGTCTTTCAAATAAAGATGGTGAATAAAATTGCTATGGTAGCCATTAGTGTAAGTTAAATAGAATTTAAATGAAATGAATTCATCATTGCCAGCTTTTTTGAGTCCATTCTAAACTTTGAGAGAAAGCCTTTCTGAACTCTAATTCCCTAAAATGAGCATTTTCTTCCAAATCCTGGAAGAAAATCCTGGATATTTAGCTTCTCCCATGAAATTACCTGGTAGTTTAGACGCAGTCTAAGATACTTCACTAGTATTTTCCCAAACTGTGGCAAGTGATAGATGATCTGTGTTTGGGAAGATACTTGTGGTAGAAAAATGAAGGTGGCCTCATGAGGAAGTATCTTCACGATGAGGGATAAAGTGGAGGCAGATGAGCCATTGAGAATTTGGCAGAGTTCAAAATGGAGATGATAAACCTGAATCCAGGGTAGAATCTAGCTATTTTAGTTCCACGTGGACCAGCTACATTGATGTGTATTTGACTCTTTTGTAAAACAATATAAATTTTGACTAGCAAGAGGTTGGTAAAATGGACATATAATGTAAAAACTTAAATGCTTTTTTTAACCCTAACGTTGAACCAAGATTCCAGCTGTGTCACTTTTCTCTCAATAGTCTCATTTACTCAGTGTTGACCTCCAAGAATAAATGTCAAAGTCAGTTTTGATGAAATATTCCTGACTTAGCCTTGAGCTTGTTTTTGCATTTGCACATTTGCTCTAATAATTTAACATACACATCGCTTAAATATTCTGTTTCAAATTCTGTTCTTTAAAAAGTGCAATCTATCTTTCTTTTTTTCTAAATTAGTGGAATTAACTTTTAGATTACTTCCGGATTCACAGAAAAATCAAGTGTAAAGTATAGAGAGTTTTCATATCCCCCCATGGCCCCCCACTATCAACATCTCCCCCTAGAGTGGGAGATTTGTTACAATTGGTGAACCTAAATCGATATTATCACCTAAAGTCTCCATTATTTATGTTGAGGATCACTCCGGCCATTATGTAGTCTGTGTGTTTTTGGAAGATGTATAATGTGTATCCACCATCCTAGAAAAACTTTTATTTTTTAGGATTTCCAGTTTTGTCTTTTCCAAACTGTCACATAGTTAGCAGCTACTGTTCCTTCCCATTTGTATTGATGACTCATCACAAATAGATATTTCTGTCCTATTCAGCTTGTCAGTGAACAAAAAGTTTAATAGAAGGAATAGACCTGCATCTTAAAACCGTTTCTTTTTTATCATCACTAAGGTATAAGTTTTTAGAAATAACAACTTTCAAATCTAATGTTCAGTACACTGTGCTAAAATGCGGTTATATATTCTGAGAAAGCTGAATATTTGATGGACAAAATGCTCAAAAGTAAATCCTGTTAATTTTTAATGATAAATAGAACATCATAAATCATCACTTTAAAGAATATCTGGAATAAACAGCAAGAGCTTTCCAACTTTATTGTTTTTATTTCAGCAAGTCTTTCAGATCTATATACAGTATACAAATTTAATTCTCCTTCCTCTGTCATCAACAGAAGCCCTGGAGTTTCACTTTTATGCTTCCTGGAATAAACTCCTGGCGATCCTCCTATACTCATCAACATGGCAATGAACATATTTCTCAGAAACTTACTTGAGAATGTTACTTTTGGCCTGTCTCTTCATGCACAGAGAAAAAGAGAGAAGAAAAGTGTTTTCATCCTTAGTTATTTCTAGATGGAAAACATACTAATACAAAGTTCTAAATTAATACATAAATGAAAATAATGTGACATATTGGGCTTGTATTAGTAAGCTTTTCATCACTATAATGAAACACTGAGGTAGTGTACTTGTGAAGAAAAGCGGTTCAGGTACCTTGTATGTGTGGAATTTCAAGGCCATGGCACCTGCATCCATTCTGTTCTGGTGCACTCTGTTCTCTTGATTGGGAGGTGAGTGAGAGAAAGTGAGTATTTCAGACAGAAAACAAAAAAGCTGAATGGGTTGGGCTTATTTCTCATGCAACAGCTCTCCTATGAGAACCCTCAGATTCCTACCTTAATTTCCTCTGAGGGCACACTCCCCCATTCTTTCCCAGGAGGCCCCAATTCTTATATGTTCTTCCACCTTCCCGTATCTCCAACCTTAGAAGCAAGCTTGTAACATAAATCATAGAATGGCTAATCAACAGTAATAAAAAAAAATTTAAATCTTTGGTTTGTTTACCTAAGAAGAATTAATTTACCATGCAGCAAAATCAAAATGTATATCTGAAATGTAAAAAAAAAAAAAATTACAAAAGAGATTTTAGAGATCATTTATTAAAACTTCATGTGACTCTATTTCAAACGAATAACAAAGACTGTTAAATAAGGTAAAGTTTAATCTCTATTTTCCCTCTATAACTCACATATTAAAATTATGGTGATTGGTAAAGGTACTCAGAGGTCTTTTAAAAAGACAAGCACACGTTAGGAAAGGAAAAAATAAAGAATATGTCATATACAACATTATTAAACCAGTAAGTCTGACTAACAAATCTAAAGAGGGCCAATTAATGTGAGGTTAATATGCTAAAACATTAAAGTAGTGCTCTTTTTCTAGGTGTTTACAAGTGACCACAGAAATTAACATTCGTGTAAAAACAAAACAAACATCTGTATAATAAACTGAAATGTAAAAATAACGAGCAAATAAATACACGTGTGCTCTATTTGTAGATACATGGCTAGCAAAGCTGTGTGTACCTAGACTATGACCAAAACACATAAATACTGTGTTAGTTGCTGTCCTAGAAACATGGAAGCTACAGTTACTAAAGCAGCCTTTTCATCACAGTTTTAATCATCTCCTCAGTGACCCTGCTGGCTGAGTTCGTGCCACCTCTGCCTTTCATGTAGATTTTGACTCGTGTCCCAACCACATCTGATTGGAAACAGAGTAGATACCTGACTAAGGGGGCACTTTTGCAGAGGCCTGCGTCAGCAAATTTGAAATTAGGGAGTGAGAGGAAAGATTGTTTGTTTAATCACAATACTGGACTGTTAAAAACAGGGTAGTAGTAGCCATGTTTGGACCAAATAAAGAGTAGCAGAAAAATCAAGTAGACATGGACAGAGGGGCACAGTGAAGAGCCATGTGATCCCCAGAGAAAGAAAAGAAAGTTGTATTCGTTTTTGATGTTTTTTTTTTTTCATTTTTGTTTCTAATCCCTGTGAAGTGTATAGTCCCTGATTCTTATTTGTTTCTTAATCATTCCTTTAAAATCACTGCTTTCATCCACTTATTGTTTGGTTGGTTTTGCTTAAGGGTTTTAAAATGAATTTAAGATTTTTTTGTTATTTACAAAGACACTAATTCCTACTTGAAATTTACATTATTTTTAACACGTGGCATTGGGACAAAAGCTAAACAAGTTGAAAGAAATCATTTTAGATTTTTAACTTAGACTGTAAACAAAAGTTCATAACTTATTTATGTGCATTTCACTATGTAATATTTGAGAAAATTAAAATTAGATTTTTAGTGAAATTTTGGAAACTATGTTTTTTAAATTTAGAAGTGTAACAAAATGTTTTAAAGTTAAAAATTAATACAAAAGGGCAAAATGCATGTTATTAATCAATTATATAACTACACTGTATATGATAGCATTACTATCTTTCCAATATAAATATTCTAGAAGAATCTACACAAAATATTTCGAGCTTGTCAAATATGGACTAAGTTCCAAGTTCACAAACATGATTGATATTAGTATGAAAACACTCAATCTGCATTAAGCAGACAAATGGATATTCACATAAAAATCAAGAAAACAGATTTTTGGCCATTAAAATGAAATTCTATTTTGAAATATTCACTGCTTAAAAACCGTTAACATAACATTAATTAGGATTACTTATTTGGAAAAAATTGAAGGTATTGTCAAATCAAGAAAAAAATTGTGCATGTCTGTGTGTGTACATTATGTATTTAAAATATAATCTCAGAAGAGAATTAAAGAATTGCTGGGCTAAAGGGATATCTATATGTATTTAAGAGATACTTATTGTAATATTAATTATAGTATGAAATTTTAAAGATAACTGAATATCCAATTGTTGGAGAATATGTAGGATATTTGATAAGGTTCCATTGTGGCATTTAGAGTAAATGACACACAATAATGGGAAACCTCTAACACGAAATAATATTAGATCGAGAAAGCAAAATTTAAAAGAAGATATGTAATGTTTGTTCAAAGCAAAGAAAAAAGCTAGAAAGAAATAGACATACTACAGTGAGGAGGTAAGGTGATATAATTGTAGCTATTTTGCTTCTCTAGTTTTAAAATGTCTATAATACATCACAATTTCTATAAATTTGGTTCTCAAAAGCATTGCAATACCCACATAATTAAAATGGCAATTTTATAACACTCATTTGTATACACTTAATATTATTTTTCATGTTTACTTCTGAAGCCAAAGTTTAATACAATTATTTATAGAAATACATAATTGGAAATAATCTATGTATCCCCAAATTGAAGGAATGGTTAAATAAATTATAGTAGTTCTATTTGTAATAATGATATGAAAACTTTACTTATATGCACTAACAATATAGCATTAGAATTTGTGTACAAATGGTAACCGAGAAATTTGATAAAACAATATACCCTATCATTGCACATGTCTTTCTATTGCTATGGGGGAAATAGAAAAGAGATGCCAAATCATTTTATTAATAGTATCTGGGTCCTAAAGCTCTGAATATATTTAAGCTTTTCACAAATTGTCATGTTATAGTCTATGTTTAAAAAAGATATTATTAAACAAAGATAAGCCATAGGTTTGAATTGAAGAAAAGTAGAGGCCAGCCAGTGTATCAAGGTACAACTTCTAAGGCAACCATAAGACTCTTAGACATACTGTACGTGTGGTAGTAATGGAGATTTTGCTAATGCTTTAAAGGCAAAAGTAGGCACTGGTTGGAAAAAGAGCTAGTATGAAATTTAAAACTATAACGAAAAAGGCCAGTTTTAACTACAGTACCATTAATCCAGCTGCTTACGCCGTAAGTCTTTATTGAAACTGTGGCTGCTATCTCCTTATGAGGATTTTTTTAAAGCTGCTAATTACATGCCCATCAGAATAATGGAAAGCATAATTATCCTTATTGTGCTTAGTGACATTGAAACCTCTATTATTCTGTGATTGGAGCTGCATAATTATAGATAATTGCTTCTACTGTATTATCTGTTCAAATATAGCTGTGCAAAAAATTACTTTATTTTAATTAAACATGTTTAGGTTTTTAAAGTTTGGTTTGCTATCATAACCAAACAAACTCTATTTAAATGTCATGATGGTATATATTTCTCTAACACTTCCTAATCAGTTTTTCACCCAATCAATTGTTCGACTCTGGATAAACTAACGGTATCCCACTTTAAAATGAATCATATGTAATATAAAATTAAATGATTGCTATATTTTCTGTTTGAGGACCTAGTTCTAAAAGCAAACTTAAAAATAATTTTAATAAAATTTGTACTTTTAGTTTTAGGTCTAGGAGATAGTGTCACTGAAAATATGAAGTACTTAAAGCCTTAATGAAAATAACACACATTGGAAATGATCTATGATAAATATGATGCAAAAGGGAGGCACATTAGTGAAAAGAAACATAAAACCCTTTTATCAAAATTTTGTAACTCAGAAAGGGTTTTGTAGTGGGAATCAGCCATACAATCTGTCCAGGGTAGCCTGAAAGGAATTTGTCAGTTCCCTTCACACATAAGATTTTTACAAACATCTACCACAGGTCAAAAAGTACATATTCTTTTCCTCTTTTTCTTTCAATAACAGGTACCTCGTTTGGAATTTACTTCTCCCAAACCAAGAATAATAACTAGAGTGCTAGTTCCCTCCCAACCTTATGTCATAGTTGGTTATCTGTCTGTGGTTCACAAGCACATTTAACCAAGTTATCCTTGGCTCTCTCTCCCCACAAGTGACTGTGAGACGGAATTCTCCCTTGCCGAGAGCCAGGGGTCTTTGGTGAATTACACATCACTGGATCATGCTGCTTGTAGGCAACTAAAGTGCACAAACTCAGTTGAAAAGCACAGTGTGTAACTTCAAGTATTCTCTTTACTCCAGACTCACCTATCCCAAGGTACTTAAGGTCAAATACACTGTAGATCAATGGCGTCTTGCAGACATTGTCTCAGGAGCAATGAGTGTCCCAGTCAGGGAGACAGGGAGAAACGCGAGGCGCTGAATACAGTGGAAGGCAGAGGAGACTTCAGACCCAGGCGGTCTTTAATTCTAAAATCTGTGCTCATCCTGCTGGCAATAAAATTATCTTTTAATGTTCAGTTTACATATTTAACTATGTAAATGTGACCAGAAGACAGAGCTTCCCAAGTTCGGGTACACTATTGAGAAACATTGGTGAATGCAACCATCAAATCTAAACTAATTTTCTTGATCAAGACAGATTTCCCTCCTAAATGCCTTTGTTCTGCTTGTTTGTATGCTTCTCTCTTTTCCATTTGTGTTTGTGTGTTTTGCGTACTATAAAAGGCAATTTTAGTTCTCTAGTCCTCATGCTGTTCCGATCCTTCTGCTTTCCTTTCTCTCTTACTCTCTTGTGCAGAAATGGCCTCCATGCTCGATATGCCTTCATTCTTCTCTAATAGGGCATTTCTGCCTCTGCTCCCACTACCAGGTAATTCTTCACGTTTACTGTGACTTTTGAACACTTTTCTCTTACTTTAAGGCCCAACTCACATGCTGGTCTTGTCAAGGAATCTTTTTTTCATTATCCACCTCTGACTGTTGTGACTTTTCAAGGCTGCTTGTTCCTCTCTTCTAACAGATCTTCTATTTTGCATCCAAAAAGTACTTGGTCTTTTACCCACAAATTTGAAAGTATTTGGGGCCAACTCTCCATTCTAGACATATGTTACAAAAAATAACGTCACCTTCAGTTCCATACCTTTAAGATGAGAAGAATGCAAGAACTCATTTTAATATTTTAAGTCTGCAGCATGTTCAAAGCTAACAAGGGGAAACTTGAACTGTTACCTTATATCAGTATTCTGTAAAGACGACATCAACATATGGTGATTTTTATATGTAACCACTTACCATTTATACAGTAGATTAGTGGTGAGGCATAATATTTGTAAGAGATGTTCGTGAAATAGGCAGCATTCTTTCTACTTAATGAAGATCATGCTTAAACAGAAGAGGAACCTTTATAAGTATTTTAAACTTCATACTTGGAATTGTTAATTATTGGCTATTTTTAAATGGGAATTAAAATAATGTAAGTGGACATCAATTTGATACAAAATCTAGATTTCAATTAGGTAAAAATGTGAGAATAATGAAAGAAAGTTGATAGATTAATCTTTTCCTTAGCATCTGATAAAGGGTCTTATGTAATTTACATTGGATTTACTGATGGCATGAACATAATGGGAAAGAGTACATTAGTCAAATCTTTTATGGCACATGAAAACAAAACCATTATGCAATCGACTGTATGTGCAAATCCATTTCCTTGGAGAAGCAAGCTGTTGTTTGATGGGAGGGCGACTTCATTCAAATTGGCTAACTAAAAAGAAAGAGAGATGTAGAAGCAACAGAAGTATTAGGAATATTTTGAATGCCTAGAAAACAGAGAAAAAAGTTTAACAAGTGGAAAAAAAGTTTTTAAAATTAGATTTTTGATCCTGATATTGGAATTCTCATATGTGACACTCAGTACTGTATACTGTATTAGTTTGCATAACAAATTAATTCTAGGAAGTATAGTATTTGATCATGCCGCAAATAGTGATCACTTTTTATGTTTATTTTAGTTCTCACATTCTTTCTGATTTCTTACTTCATCATATATGTAATAAATGCATTTTTCAGTTAATTGGGGCATTTTAAATATTGTTTTAAAGTCTGTGGCATTGACTTTCAGGGATGTTTTGTGCTAATCATTTCTATACTTTGAAACCCCTAACTTCCTCTAGTACAATCAACAGTAAATATCATTTTTCTATGGTTTAAACAAAGTTCTTCTGGAAGCACATCTTCCTATAGGTGTTTCTGGGACTATACATAGAACACTTCATGTGGAGGAAAAAAATGAGTTATGTCTAAAACAATGCTTGTCAATACTCGATCCATGGAACCCAGAGATTTCAGAGACACTCGAAGAAGTCAAGATCATTTTCATAATAATCATATTTTTTTTCTTTTTAAAATGGTGTTAATATTGCGCTCAATGTGCAAAATTATTGGTGGGTGAACTGCTGGTACCTTAGTATGAATACAAGCAGAAGCAGTGACACCAGACCATGTCAGTAATTACTATGTCTTTCACTGTTGTGTACTCACGAGAAAAACAAGATAGTTTCACTTAGAATGTTTTTGAATATGGTAGTAATACTGATTAATTTTCTTAAATCTTAGCTGTAGAATATATATTATCAAACTTTATGTGCAGAGATGGCAAGTACACATTACACTCTTTAATACAAATTAAAGTAGGGTGTTACATTGAGAAAAAGTGAATTGTTTGGTATTCAGGTGGAATTAGTCACATTTTTATAGAATATTGATTTTTTTCTTGCTTATTTAATCTTGAATATTTAACAGATACATTCTCAAAAATGAAGGAACTGAGCCTGTTATTTTCAGGTTCATAGGGCCTTATCAGTCATAAAATTTGAGTATTCAAGGGAAAAACTGAAATATTGGAATTCAAGAACCAAGGCAGATACTCTTTCTGCATCTTTTCCCCTGGATCACATAGTTTTCTAACCTTTCATCTGTGCATGTGTGCATATCTGCCTGTATCTTTCTCATTTCTTCCACTTCTGGCCCAAACATGATTACCCCTACTTTGTGCCTAGAATGGCATCTCTTAAACCATAATCCCAACTTCGACCCCCATTCTGTTTCTTTTAAAGTCTCTTTGCCCGACAGGTAAGCTTCTTGGGATGGTTGGCAGCTACTTGGCTCAAAGTTCACTGAGTTCCTTAAGTCCCACCATAGTTTGGATATGGCTTGAGTGTGCCCCCTCAAGAGTTCATGGGTTGCAAGCTTGGCCTTCAGTGTGATGATTTTAAGACACAGTTGGACTTCTAAGAAGTGGGGGCTAGTGAGGTGTGTTTAGGACAACCCGAGGTACTTTCAGAAGGGATTAAAGTACTCTCCGTGGAACCTTTGTTAGTTCTCATGAGAGGAAGTTATTATAAAAGACCACATCTGTTTTTCTGGCTTCCTTTCTCACCATGTGACTCTCTCTGTATCACATTTTCACCGTGATGCTATCTGCTATGTGACACAGCAGAGTGGGCCCTTGCTAGAGCAGTTTGGATTTTCAGCTTCTAAATTTCTAAAGATTACCCCGCCTCGAATATTTCATTATAGTGATTGAAAATGAACTAATTAACATTCATGTGGTCCTGGTGTAAGTATCTTCCCTTCCATGGCAGTTGAAGTGAGTGCAAACAGCTGCAATGCTTCCCCAAAAATACCGAAGCATTTTTTTTTTCTTTCCCTTGAAGCTGCTCCCAATCTTTCAAGTGATATTTTTGGGGAAGCGCTCCTCACTTGGGAGGTGTGCCAAATAGGAGAAAGGAGAGAGGCCTCTAAACCTCAAACCCAAGAATATTACGGTCTCTCTTACTCTTCCTGTAGTCTTTTTAGAGACTATAAAAGAGGTAAGGAAGGCGCAGTGGTGATGGTTGTTGGCTCTAGCAGAGTGGGCTCTGTTAACTTTGGGGAAGCCCTAGGAGAAATGTCTGGATCCAATTTTTTGCAGCTTCCTTTAGAATATAAGGTGAGCAGAGCCTCTGTGACCATGGATTCCACTAGCCAATTGTCTGGAAGTAACACTCAGCACTCTACTACATCTATAGGCATCTGAGTGAACATTCTCAAGTCACACATGGATTTTGAATTATGTATTATACATAATATAAAATGCAAATGATATAAATATAACTGTACATTCATTCTTTCAACAAGAATAGGAATCATCTCTCAGAGAAACATTTAGTAATTTGGAGTGATCCAGCAGACTCACTAGATTACTGTTAGGTTTAAATTCCTTGGAAGAGTGACTACTCCCATTGTAAGCCAGTTTAACCAATAGTTATACAGCTTCTGGGAAAGGAGTACGAGTACGTGATAGTTTTTGCTTCAACCTCTCAATGGAAATATGTGTAATCAGTCTAGCTTGGTGTGTGTTGCAGAAGTTAACAGGAACTGTGACAGAGGAGTGGAATAAGTTCCAGCTGGCAGGTTAAGCAAAGAACGGAAGTAAGAAGTGTGAGTTGAACTTGAAAAAAATGAGAGAAGGGTGAGGGGAGAGAAATAGAGGAGATTTGGCCAGGTGAATGTATGTAGTGGTTGGACTGCAGTTAAATAAGGAAAAAAAAATTACACCTATAGGAAAAATGTGTGAGGACACATATTTAGTGGTCTGTGCATTGGCGAAGAAGAATTGGAAGATTGGGTAGGGGGTTGGTTTTGGCAGAGAACGAGGCCATCAGGTAGTGAAAACAACCCAACCCCTGCTCTTTGAGGGAAATCAATCAGTGTGACTCACATTACTTTGCAACAAACAAAATTATTTTTATAAATATTGGTACAGTTATATACTACATAATAAATTACCCTAAGATTACATACAGTTTAGTTTTTTAAATTTTCCCATGAATTCTTGCCTTTCATGTCTTTTATTCCTCGTAAAATGGCAGAAATAATTCTTTCAGTTTTTAGAAAGTTATTTTGTAAGTAAAAATTGTGAAATCATATGGTACTTACTTTCACTGATACCATATGCATTGTTTATTCACTTTCTTTCTCCAAGAATGCAAGTTTTGCTTCTTATCCTGCAAAAGCTAACTAGTAGAATTAGGAACAGCAAATAATTCTAGATAGAAAAACAGAAAGTGGCTGCATCCACTTATTAAGTATGGCCATAAAATCATCAAGAGGATATTAATTGCCAAAATATACAATTTCATGAACTTGTGTTAGGGCACTTTTTTCTAAGAGATCAAGTTAACCTCTGGAAAGTTCAATTTCATATTACTGCAGAATTAGTAAGGACAAACAAAGTTCGCCAAATCTCTTTTGGTTAATTATGATTAGTTATTGAGGCATCCATGAAAATTTGAAAAAGGTTTTGCCAGGGACCAAGTACCAACTGGGATAGATTTCCCAAATAAAGGGAAGATTACTCTGAGAAGAAAAGTTTCAGCAAAGCCTAGAACAATTGTAGGGTGGATGGAATCTATGTTAAGAATCTAAAACGTGCATATGGGAAAGAAAGCTACAAATGAAGGTAGCTTGTGGCAGGATTTCTAATGATGTGCCTTAGGCCAATAACATTACACTTCGTTGAGAAGTAATACAGTAATATAAATCAACAATAATTTAAAAATTTCTTGTCAGCTACTGACAACCCCAGAATAAACTACTTTTCTAGACTTTCTTCTGTAAGGATGTCAAAGAAAGCCAGAAAAATAGAAATTAAGGAGAGAAATTTCTATATTCTCCATCTCAAATTAATTATATTTGCATGGTAGTTAAAATATTTATAAAATTCCTACAAATAATTTTCTACTGTAGGTAATAAAGTGGTTTGTGTCTTAAATTTATCTTTGAAACCTATTTATAGATTTGTTAATGTTTTCATTCCTTATTAAGGCAGGTTTCTAGCACAGTACCTAGGACACTCTAGATAATATTCCCTAGGAAACTTTTATGAAATTTTCAACCTTTTTCTCTTTGGATGTGTTTTCAGTTGGCAAAGTTTTTCAGAGTTCAAACACCCAACATGAAAGAGAAAAAAAAAGCTGTAGTTTTAATTCATCAAGCAACTTGCTTCTCCTTCTGGATAGAGTTGGTGACATTTTCATGTTAGAGACATGCAGAAATGAAACGCATTTGTCCATGGCATCAGCAAAATGGCACCGAACTCAGTGAAGGAGCCCATTGTCTTGTACGCAGTCCAGGTGTGCTGGGGTAGTGGAAGGGGTTGCCAAGATGACTTGTGGGAGGTAAGGTTAGTAGGGTATGGTCAGGAAAGGGTAGAGTTAATTGAGATTTCCTAGCAGAATAGGACGGTGTTCAAAGGCGGTAGCCTGGACTCGTTAATGGTAGTCCAGTGGACTGGGAAATTTCCAGAGAGAATTCAGAGGGTCGTTGGGGGTCGTTGGACTACCACTTCTCCACAGTGCTCTGTTCACAGCCAGCTATTGCAGGGAGGGGATTTATAGATTAAACCACACAGCAGTGACATCATTAGCTTGCTTTGTTTCATTGTATGATGAGCATTCTAAGGAACAGTTAACTTAGCATAGGTAGGGATCTGTTTCCACAGATTACACTGGTTTGCCCAGTTCCTGGTGTTCATGAGATAATACTTACTTGGACAGTTTATTCTGGGCATAATTATAATGTCCCTTGACTTGGCAACAGTCTTGGAAGCACAAAAGGTGCATTTCGGGGACATGGTGCTAAATGCCTTAATTCTTCTCAGAGACGATACACTCATGTATCACCAGTCATGTTTAAATAAAACAAGTAGGTTTCTTTTTTCTAATGAGTGAAAGACAAGAAGTTGGCCTGCTATTCTGGTCCATTATAATCTGAAATAATACAAATGCAGTTAATGTTCAACCAAAAGCTTCTCGAGATCAAAGAACCGTGTGTCTCTCACTCCTGTATCTCTAGTACTTAGAATAATGCCTGGCATTCAAGTGTGCAGGACACACATGTTCAGTATTTCACTAATTGCAATGCAAGGGGCTTTCTTCTCATCTTCTTGCTCTATCCAATGTTAAATGTCTCACAATGCCTAATGGCTTATCTTGTTCTCATTGAGTTTTTGCCAACAAGTTTAAGTATGTATATGTGTATGTATGTATTTATGTATGTGTGTATGGTTTGGGGTGTGTTTATCCACTCTGATGAGACTCTTGATTAAGTATTAAAAATTCAGTGATAAATAGGTCATGAAGTTTGCCTTTCAGTGGAGAAGAAGGATATAAACAAATCATTACAATACAAGGTGGAAAGTATTCTTGGTAATTGCAAAAAGGAGCATTCAACAGGCAAAGAAAAGAAATTGGCTTACGGTTCTTGGGGTTAGGAAAAGCATTCAGAAACAAGTGTTTGTGTGAGCCTCGTAGGATGTGCCTCAGCTGTGTGAAAGCTCTTGGTTAAATTGGTTGCCCACACATTTCCCACAAAATCTGGAGAAGTAAGAGGCTTTATATCTTCATATCTTTTTTACCAGAGTCACTCAGATTACATCTAAATACATCCTAAAAAATAATTTCCTTAGTATGAATAATTTTAGTATGAATAATTTCATACTAAAACTTAATCTCTTTAGTTTTTTTCACTTGATTTCAAAGATACATCATTCTAGCATTCTAAGAAAGCAAACTGAACCAAAATATTTGCTGTTTTGGAAACATGGGAGGAGTGCATCATAAAAAAAGTTATCATTAAATAATGTTGGCTTGACCATAGATTAAAAGTGCCTCTACAAATAATAATAGTGGTCACATAAAGCTACTAACAGAGTTAACAAATAAAGTGTTTGTTAGACCAGAACCTCTCCATTATCGTTCTATTACATTTCCTTTCTCTTGAACATTTTTTTCTTTTACGGTGAGAACACTGTAGAGTATTTAGCTTTAGGAAAATAAGCTTCCTCTTAATAAATTAAATGCTGAACAGTCCTTCAGATTCCTAGTTAACATCTGTTACCCATAATTAATTGTCACCATTAATAAGACAAGCACACTCAGCACAGAGTAAGTCAGTCTGGCACATTCTACAGAGAAGCTGAGTGAACTGAGGAGTTTTCATTTTGCCCTCTTTCTCAGCATGAAATATTTCAAATGTCTCTCTAAGTCTTGAAAAGCTCCTCCTCTACCATGTACCTGTTTTACCTGATGACTATAGATCACTCACTCCCTGCTGGTAGCTAATTTTAATGAGAACAGGCGACAATGGTGGTTTCTGCAGCTTCACTGGGATTATCTTCCTTTGCATTTACAAGTACATTCACTTGGGGTTTTCCTTTTTCTGTAAAGATGATTTGAAAATTGAGAAATAACAGAATTATTTAAAAACCTGAATTAAATATAGAAACTTTAATTTAGCTTTCCTTTAGACCTTTCCCCTTTTACCTTACTCTGAACCCTTTTTTAACATAAAAAATATGAGAGAGAGAGAGAGAGAGAGAGAGAGAGAGAGAGAGAGAGAGAGAGAGGAAGGTGGGGCTGGCAGGAAATTAGTGCTGAGAAACACTTATCTTTTGCTATCTAAGTGATTTATTTTTAAATAGATCAAATGTGTTGCTCAAAACTTCTGATGTAATGTGTATGATACATTGTTTTCACTGGGAAGAAGATTTGAAGCTTTCAGGAATTAGTGGATATCTTACTAAAATTTTATGGCTTTCTCCTTAGGAGAAATTAAAATAATATCCAGCTGTGGTGTGGGCTTCTCCCTGGAGTTCTTTTCTTTTCTGAGGAGGCTGGGAGTGAGATTAACCAAACTTGGCAAAATTGAGTTATTCTGTTAGAGTTGCAGAAGTACCAGAGAAAGTGAACATGCGTCATAAGTGAAAAGGATTTAATAGGAGAGATTAATGAAGTTTTATTACTGATGTTAGACAAATGAGAAAGACAAGAGTAACCATGCTGGATTGGCTCCTTCCAGAATGGATACTGAAAGAGCATTAGCCCTGTAACCGTTTATCAGGCAAAATAATGGTTAGAGGAATCCAGGGAAAGCTGTATCAGATTTCAAGCCACAGTTCAAAGCTGGCCCTGAGAGACAAAGAGGGAAGGAAGCATCCTTGACTACATCTTTGTCTATGTATGTATGGTGAGGCAGTCAGGTTATACTTAACCCCAAGTGATACATCAGAGAAGTCCAATATTTCTAAGATTTCCCAACATTAGATGTGTCTTACCGTACCTGCTGGTATCAGTTGGTTATGTGTGTCTCTTGGATGCTTTCTCATTGGTATCTTCAGACTTGGGACTTGCACACATTAATTCCCGCTCCATTTCTGTGTCTCCTATCTTCCACTCTTTTTCCTTTGGCGATCCTTCCCAGACACCAGTCCATTGCCCAGTGCCTAGCAATTTCTATAGTACCGCTTTGGTCCATATCTCCCTCCACATACCCTCTAATTAGCATTCCCTAAATTCTTACTTACCCAGATTCGCTTCCCTGTCATCTTTCACTCAAACAGTGAGCCTATTGACACTTTGCATCTCCAGTATCAAAGTATACTTAGACCCTGTGTCAATAGTCCTCAAAATGTTTGGCTATTCTCCTCCTTTCCAGTATACAGTCTCCAATAAATGGGTACTTTTGTGCAAAGGCTGAGAAATGGTCATGGAATGACCTTGTCATGGCATTCCAGTGTCCATCCTCCTAAGGACCTGGCACCTCTTTAATCTTGGTTCCTATCTGGTAACTGGGTCAGGGATCGTAACATTTTATTGCATGATAACCTTTACAGTCTCTTGCTCTCTATTCTCTTCTTCCTATTCTTTCCCCTCCACTTCCTCCAACTTTTTCTCCTCCTTCCTTTTCTTCATCTTTATTATATGTGCTAAGCAACTTGTTAGTGCTTATCTATTGTGCTACTGGTGCCACAATACCAGGCAGTTTTTGTTGGTTATACCTCTAACTTTGCAAGTCCTTGTGGTAATTATGAATTCCTGGATTCTGGAAATCAAATCTTTACTACCTGGCCTCAGTTATTTCAGGAGTCCTGGATCTTGGAACTAACTTGCAGCTTGCAGAGTCAGCTGCACGAAACTCCTGAGTGATGCAGCTGCCCTCTCACCTGCACATCCCTCTCACCTGTGCATCCCTCTCACCTGTGCATCCCTCTCACCTGTGCATCTCTGGTAGTTTTGGTGAGGCACTGTCTTGCAGTCCTCTTGTGGAATACAGTCTTTTCATCTTCAGGCTTTCCTTGCTGAATCTCTCCAAGCATGATCAATTTCCTTGGCATTTTTATTCCTTCCTTTACTTTCTGCCGAAGCAAGTGAGGCATTTCCATTTAACTGCTAGATAGAATTTTCCCCCAAGACTTCTAAAAGCCACTCTACCAGCAAAATTTTCCCACTCTTTTGAGTCCTGTGTCCTGAAAAAGTGCCCACAAGTTTGCAAATTCATATTTATTGGGTTGGATATTCCGGCCTCATAATCACGCACTTCAAAGTCTAGTCCCGAAAGTATTCCTCTGGCTCTACCAGCCTGTATATGTAGGTATTGATTGGTTAATTGATTGATTCATTGCGATTGTTGAAATGAATAACTTCTTTTCCACCCTTTATGCCAGTTCTCCGGCTGCCCAGTCAGGCCCAGTAGGTACCTAGCAGAGTGTGGCTTGGAATTTAATCTGAGTTGTTGGCCTGGCTAGCTGGAATGGAGAGTAGAAATGGAGGCAGCTCCTGAGGAGTCCCTTATTGCCCATTGTCTGGTTGGGAAGCGATTTACTCATCATTTTCTAGCACTGTGGAAATGTGAGTTTGCATTGAGGATGTGACTGTTCAAGCCCGGATCTCAGGGCTGATTATAGAGTAAACATTTTCAAAGAATTTGCTCTGCATGTTCCTGCCCCACGTTCTGGAACTCCCGGTTTCTCCTATTAGGTTCTTGACCTTCACAGAGCACATCTGCCTTGGCTGAGCACCCACCTATCTCTGGGGCCCTCAAACAGTGTAATTAATTTTCAAACGTGCCTTCCCTTCACTGTCTGAGACAAGAGCCTTCTTGTAAACTACTACGGATGTTCTCTGGCTTCCACTCTTGGCCATTAGAGGCTTTAAAATAGCTCTCATTCTGTCATTATCTTTGCATGCCATCAATACAGATTTTCAGTTATCAGCCAATTCTGTTCTCTTCATAGATATTTGCCCCATAATTTTCAAATGTCTACATCAATGCACTTTGCAGAGAATTACCCTCTGTGATTATGTTTTCCTAGAACATCACCAGTGAAATCTTTAACAAATATGCTGCTATCTTGTGTCAGGGGCTACCAGTACCCCCTCCCCCAACCAAACAAGAT
The DNA here is from genome assembly GCA_004026905.1 of Hystrix cristata. Lineage (NCBI taxonomy): Eukaryota > Metazoa > Chordata > Mammalia > Rodentia > Hystricidae > Hystrix > Hystrix cristata. The sequence goes on along the minus strand of PVJO010002345.1, from coordinate 28,057 downwards.
GAAATCCTCTTCAACTGCCAGGAGGTGGGTAAGCTAGTCTTAAATCTTCATTTTACCAGCGGCTTTCTTTGACCATTTCTGGTACCACTTGTGTTAGTAGGGATCCTTTGAGAAGCAGATGCCAGAATGGAATTAAGTATGCAAGGATTTTATTAGGAAGGAAATCTGTGAGAGAAAAGAGGGAGGGACCCAGAGAAGGCTGGAAGGGCTCTCATACCCCAAGGCAAATCTGACCAAGAATGGTAGAGAAGAAAGGAGGGTGGACAGAAGAGTCCTACTCAACTGTGTAGTCTACTGAAGCCCTACAAAATCATTAGTGAGACCTTGATCCAAAGATCATGCCTTTGTATCCCTGCTGCTATCAGTCATTGGCTGGAAAAGCTCATGGGACACAATGTGTCCCAGGGCCGAGTTTTGTGGTTCATTTTAGAACACAACAGCAAGGGTGCAGCCCTTGTCAATTTTAGTCCCCATTACTGGAGGTCTGTGAGTTACATTCTCCTGGCTACCCAGCTAACAAAGGCAGATGTAAAGTGTTTATAATTGAATAGTGCTCTGATATTTGGACACATGGAAGTCAAAATAAGAGCTGTTGCTTTTGATTTGTGAGAGAAGTTACAGTAAATACTGATTTTTTTTTTTCCTTTAGTGATTCCATACTGGAACAGTTTTTTGCTGAAGACTTTGGGATCGTTAATCCTGAACCTCTATGTATATAGGATGTCAATTTAACCAGATGTAGTGTTGAAGTAGCTGTAGAGGGGATCATGTGGTATAGAACTTGATGTCTTCACATCATATTTAAGTTCGTCTTTAATTTTTTCTTTAATTTTAGCAAATCTCTGAGTTTTAATAAAAAAGTGATATTATACAGATTAATTACTCTAATATAGAATTGTTAAAAATACAGTATTGACCAGAGGTTATGATGTAATATTTACTTATTGGTGGGGTGTATGTTGAGCTTTTTTGCTTTGCCAAATAAGAGTAATTACAGTTTGAGAAATACAAGGACAGGAAATTACCTCCTTAGAGTTGTTTGGAAATGCATATGTTAAAGTGCAAAGTGAGGCGCACTGTCCTCTCACTGAATGTATAGCTGGTTTTAAAGCCTTTTCTTGATACATTTCTAGAAGATACACTTTATTGCTAATGACCAATGAGTATATCTTTGCCTGAAACTTGTATCATTGTCAACTATCACGTTTTAAACTGACATCCAGGAAGTTATCTAATCCGTTTTCCTTTTTGTTTTCCAAGATGGTCAACAGTTTAAACCTTTCACAAAATTACCACGAATTACCTTTCTTCATAAATTACCGTGAATTATCCTTGTTCCTAGTATTTGCATCAAAACTCAAGATGAGTTACTTCTTTTTAAAAATTATTTACAAGCTACGTAGTTACCTAAGAATTAGACATCTGAACAAGGAACCGGATTTTCATCAGTGAGAAGTTTAAATCCTGGGAACCCTGAAACAAGATGGAGCTGGGTTAAAAAACAATTTCTGCATGCAGAAATCTTTCATTACTTCAAGATTCTTTAGAATGATGATGTCTCCAATGTGATTTATTATTAGATGAACTGATCCATGTAAATCAATGTTATCTTTTAGTTCAAATACATCAGATAAGGGGAACTACTAAATAACAACAATGTAGTTGTAAAGTTAGTATGGGAGAAATTATAGGAAGGGAGAGAAGAGAAGCTGATTGACGGTTGGATGGTGAGAAGGGGAAGTTTTAGGGAAGTTTAGGGTTCTTTTGAGCAGGTATATTATCCATCTTCATGAGTCTAGATTTCTTATGTAAGGATAGATGTATTCATACAGAGGATTTTTGGTGTTTCTAGTTAAAAAGTCCCTGAGAGGGTAAACTGGTTTCTTTTGTGCACAGAAATTGTTGAAAAGCTGATTTTAATTTAGGAATGTATGTCTGGGTGTTTCTAAGCCTTTGCTGATTTCAATATAGTTATCAAGGAAAATTCTTGTCCTAATACTACTCATTAAAACATGACCCATCATACTTGCAGCTCTGAGAGTAAGAAATATTTTGTTATACAGTTAAGAGGAAGAGTAACTTTCTGTATATGCACAACTCTGAGAAAACTGCATGCTCTGCTGGTGAATTTAAAATACTTCATCAAAAATCTTTGAAGGATTTAGTATTTTGCAAAAAGAGTAAAGACAAGAAATGGAAAGAGGGAAAAAGAATTGAGATGTGTTATGTACATGTATCAACTTCCCATGACAGATGTAATCATTATGTAATGCAAATATGTACTCATAAAAAATTCTCTTAAAATTATACATGGACACTAGAAAAAAGAAAAATAGTGGACAAAAACTCTGTTTAACATTAGAATAAAAGTTTATGGGACTAATAAACATGAATGAATTGATTTTTGATTTAACTAATTTTTTTTTTAAGGATTTTGGACCAACAAGAACATGTCTGAGGGAATAATTAACCATCTCTGAGATAAGATATTGAACTGAACATCATGGCCTTTTTCAAGTCTGGGTTCCAATGTCAGGAAAGTAAGTGACATTTTTTGATTGTCTCCCTGTCTTAGACCCCCAGCTCTCTCTTTGTTGGCACTGAACAAAATGAAAAGTAAAGGAAGCATCAATGAAGAACACTATCTTCAAAAAGCCAATTATTAGTATTCTTTGTAATCATCCTTGTAAGACCTCAAATAGCATCTGATATCTAATGTTATTGTTATCTCTCTTATTCCCTGTTGACTAGAGGACTACAAAAAATTTAGAATGCAGATACCAAAGGCTAATTAGGATGATGGATGGCTTATGGCTTATTCAGGCTTTTAAAAAAATATTCAATTCCCAATAGGAAGTTGAGGTCCCTGGTAAACTTTAAAAAGTCTTTCTGTGTTTGAATTAATAAAGTTTGTTATGGCTTGTAACTAGATGTCCCCCAAAGCCTCATGTGGTCGTAGGTGGGACATTTAAGAGGTGGCTCCATCTAGGGTGTGTGATGCTGGGATTAAAGGTGCCTCACCCTGGGCGTGGGTGGCACTGCCCGAAGCGTGGGTAGCCTGGATGAAATATAAAGGCAGGCTTGGTTGTTGCCTCTTTGCTGTTTTGCTACCTTCTGCTTGCCAAGAACTGTTTTTCCTCTGCAATGCCCCTGTGCCGTTTATCTAGATAGCCTCCTAAAGCTTCGTGTAGTCATAGGTGGAATCTTTTGGAGGTGGCCAGATCTAAGGTGTATGAAGCTGGGATTGAGTGTGTGATACTGGGATTAAGGGTGCCCCACCATAGTACCACCCAAGTGGCTGGTGGCCTGGATGAAATTTAAAGGTAAGCTTGTCTGTAGCTGCCGCTGCTTCACTGCTTTGCCGCCTTCCACATGCCAAGAAGTGTCTTTTCTCTGTTGTTGCTGGACTGAAAATGTCTTTCCTCTGTTGTTCTGCAAACTGTGAGCTAAATAAAGATTTCCTCCTTTAACTTTGGGTATTGGGTATTTTGTTTCAGCAATAAGAAAAAGTAACTAAGACAACATTTGTTTGGAAATATTTTCAAACTTATGAGAGTTACATGAATAAGAATAGTATAAAGAACACCTATGTGCCTTACATCCAGATTTCTATTGTTAACATTTTACCTTTTACTTCATAATGTGCTCTCCTTTACTAGAAATACACAATCAAATTTATATATGGAATCTGAAAAAAGTTGTTCTCTTAAACTGAGAGAGTAGAATGCTCATTAGTGGAGGGTGGGGAGATGTTAGCCAAAGGATATAGAATTTCAGTTAAGAGGAATAAACTCAACAGTCTATCACACAACATAGTGACTATAGTTAGTATATCGTATTCTTGAAAAATGCTGAGAGTACATGTTAAATGATCTTACCACAAAAATGCCAACTATACAAGGTAAGACATATGTTCATTTAAGCCATTTCATAATGTATGTGTACTTTAAAACATTGTTATCCACAATAAATATATGTAATTTTACCTGTCAATTTATAAAGTAAAATAATAAAATAAATGAAAATATTATGTTTATATAAATTTAATTATATTTACATATGCAATTCCAATGTATATAATAATAGAATTTGTACTTCCAATTATATGCGATTTCAATTTCATACATAATAATTTATATTTGTATATTTGATTACTTCATGCATGCATGCGTGTGTGTGTGTGTGTGTGTGTGTGTGTGTGTGTGTGTGTTACTTAGGATTGTCACTGTCTCTTTTTAAAACTTTTTTTTTGGTTTTGGGGAGCCAACTCAGGGCCTTGTGTTTACTAGGCAAGCGCTCTACCACTGAGTTAAATCCCCAACCCCCCAATTTTTAAATTTTGAGACAGTGTGCTATGCTCAAACTCGCTATTTTCCTCCCTTATCCTTTCAGATTGCGAGGATTACATGTGTGTACCACTATGGCCAGCTTTGATTACTTCTTCACTTTCTGTTATAACAGTATATTCTTAGCTTATCTTGTACTTAGCCTGCCATAGCCTGGAAACAGCCTTGCTGAGGAATGGAAAAGGTTCTTTGAAAGATATGAGAAGTACTCACTACTAGGTTGTTGCTGCTTCTTGTCCCTTTCAGCCAATGAAAATAGGAAATGTGTGCAGCTATATAAACACACATGTATATACACATATACATATGTACATGTCATTCTACCAATGATGTTACATTAGTTTTAGCTGGAGTATCGATATAAGATATAATCATGAAATACCTTGTAGTTACTTTGTCAACATGTATCCATCATCTTTGGTTGAATGCATCTCATCCTTGAGTAGGTTATCATTTTATTCTTCCATTTTTGTGTGATCTTTGGTTTGTTCCTCTTAATTCCACTTTGTTTTTATGATTTAATCTCCAAGGGTTAAACTCTTCTATGCATATCTCATTCTGTTCCAGGAAAAATGCATTTTTAATGCTGATACTTCTGGTAGTACAAACTTGTAAGTTCCTTTTCTGTGGTCAATTCTGCATCACTACATAATATATATTTTGTGTATGTTCTTTCTCACTATGATATTACCTGTGCTTTACCTGAATCCTTTGGTCTCTTCTACTTTTAATCATGGAAAACTGATGGTCCTCTCTTTCTTCTCATGTATACTAGTTTGCAGCACAGAGCTGGGAGTGAAAGTGCCATTGGAATTTGTTTTGTTTTTCTCTGCACTTATAGGTAATATTAAAGTTTTCTCCAAGTAACACTGGAAGTATTGGTTCCATATAGTTTGTTTGCTGTCTTGGTTGATTCTGTGCAGTGTCATATTTGGGGTACACAAAGTGTGTTGGGTTCTATTTAAAATCAGACAACTGCCATTTTTCTCCAAACCTGAATTAGCTTAAAGGCATTAGTTTAATTTTGAGAATACTCAACATGGAATTGAAGTTGGTACAGCTGTGACTTTAAAAATTATAAAATGCTATTTATTAGATTTAAAGGGAGCAGACAGTAAAAGGAGGAATAGAGAAATGCAGAAATATGATGCAAAGCGTATCACTATCTTGGATTTTAGATTCTTGCCTTGGTACTCAAACTGAGGTTTAAGGAAAAAAAAGATTAAGATAAAGAAGAAAAAGTAATCCAGATATAAAATCTATGAAGCCACACAAGTTCATTAGTCACTAATTTATGAGTCAGTGCACTGGCAAATCAGCTACTGAGAAGAGCATCCAGTAGCTTAGCCATGGGAAAGTCTCACATTTACATGTTTAAATGACAAACTCAGCATTTTCTGAATGCATTATCATTTCTAGTGGTCGGGCTTTTTCATATCTTCTGATATCCATCAACAGGCCCTTTTGTATTAACAATGCTTATCTGCCATTATATATTTTATCTTTAGAGGGTTGACCGTTGGGTGTATTTTCTTTAGACTTGAAGTGCAATATTTGATGCAAAGTAAAAATGCATACATTTTCCATTTTGATGGAAGCTGTAATGAAATGTATTTTTGAAAAATCTAAAAAATTACAGGCATACAGTAAAATGTTTTCATAGAAATGGCCATTTAGGTGTAAATATTTACAGGTTAGAAATACAGGCCAGATACCTTGGTCTTCATTTAATCTGGGGGAGATTACAGGAGGTCAGAAATGAAAAGGGCCCAGATGGGAGATACAGGAAGTAGAGCCACATTGTTCGGGGTCAGAGCAGTGGGGATGATACAGGAAAGTAGAAAGCTAAAGGACTGGAAGAGCATCAGGGAGAAAGGATGTTTTGATTATCTCCCAAACCAGAGGTTTTGGAAAATCCATGGCATTTAACATAATAGAGCTTCTGGCTAAATGATTCCTAATACAGAGCCAGGTGGAAGGAATGTTCCGTAAATAGTCTGCCATTGATAAATCTCCAGTGTTCCACTCAGAGAGGACTGAACTATAATGGGGAGGATGACTAGAATGGCTGGGACAGGCAGCATCTTAGGCTGAGCTGTTCTCAAACATTAAACAGAAACCACACACAAATTTGCCCTAATGCAGGCACAGGGAGGTCTCCGTTTGAGTCTGAGGTTTAAAAAAAAGGTCTAGACAAAGGGTTCTAGCAGAAAATAATGTGTCGTCTGAGTGCACTGAGGCAGACACAAGCAGAAGTCTCAGATGGAGTCAAAGGCCCAAACTACACAGCTGAAGACCCACACGCCGCTAGGGATGCAGTCAATCATCTGTCGGCTTTGACTCTTCCTCTCAGCAGACTGTTAAGTGCTGACCCACCATCTTCTTGCATGCAGTACTGCAAATAAGACACCCAAAGACAATGTCATTATTTTCTTTTTTTACATGAGTTATAGTATGATTGACACATGTATGCATACTTTGTGCACAATTCAGTGTGCAATTTAGTAAAGTCTTTTAATCTGTGGATTTAGAGTGTTCTCAAGCCAGGGATAGTACCATCTATCATGATATAATGTATGGATTCCCATCCTTTTTATCTTTTAAATGCTCTTATTTTTCTATGTTAAATTCTTTTTTTCTCATTATTCTCTTCTATATTTGTCTCCATCTTGAAATGTATCTCTCCTATTTTTATCTTCCACTATTAATTTAACTTTTTTAACTTAATTTTATATGCACACGCTTGCAGCACATGATAATTACATTCCTAATGGGAAGTTAGTACCTGTATATAACACATTCCAATTCTTTTTCTCACTCCCTTCCCTTCTCATCTCATCCTGCTCACTCCATCTCTCGGTCTGCTTTCCATTTACAAAATATCTATCTGCCTATTTCCTATTATTTCTCTTTTGTTTTGCTCTTTTTTATTTTGGGTTTCTTATATAAGAGACACCATGCTATACTAAAGCTTGTGTGTCTGATTTATTTCACTTAACATTATGGTCTGAATGTGCACCCATTTTCCTACAAATGACTCAAATTTATCCTTCTTTATGGCAGAATAATACTCCATCATGTGTAATTTAATTTTCCATAGTTTTGTTGCCAATGGCTTCTTAACAATGAACTATAGTAACTATGTTAGTGAATGTTAATGTGCTGAAATTTAATTTCCATATATTTTATTATTATTTTAAATTTGGGCTATCTGTTGTCTAATATATGTATTTGGTCCGTTCTGACTTTCTCAGAGGCCAAGGCAGATGGTTAGTTCTCCTCTGCTGTCAGTTCGCAAAGTTCAAGGGTAACAGATGGAGTGAGAGTTTGCAGTCTGCTTTTGACATATTTCCAACTGCCTCTTCTCCTCTGTAGCTTGGTCTCAGGTGCAAAAGGAGGCATGCTGATTATCTGCAGCTGAAATACCTGGGGAAAGACTACCAACTCTGTTTCCTAAACTTTCAAGTTTTCAGGATCATAGAAGAATTGGCCTGAATTGTTCAGTTTCTCTAGGCATTTGGGGGTCCAGCAGACTACTCAAAAACAGGGCTATTGTCAAATGGTATCCTCCCTCCTCACTGTAGAGCGATACCTACATAACTCTCAGTCTGGGTCTTCCCCGGAAATGTTCCTTTCTAGCTTGTGCCCCGAGCTCCTGAATAATGTCTCCTGGTGCTTGTTAGCCCACTGTGAAGAAAAGCTTGCACCAGTTATCTGTAATGATATTTCCTTAGAGTACTCTTGCCTCATAAATACAAGACACTCAATTAAATTTGAATTGCAGATGATAAAGAAATACTTTTTATTATAAGCATTCCGTATTTTGATTTGTTGAAGCTGACCTCTCTTCCACAGACCTCAGCCATGTTGCACACAGAAGCCTGTAGGGCCACGCAGAAGGGTGGCTAGGAGGTGCAGCAAAGCTGATGTGAAAAGGTGGAGAAAGAGGTGCAGTTTTGTCACCATGTCTCAAATCTCCTTTTCTGCAGTCTCCTGCTTCCATTTTCATGTTTCCTTTTACACACATTCTATACAGCAAGCAAAACCTTGAGCTGATCCAAGAAGCAAAAACATTAGGGTAAAAACTTTCCTCATCAGTATCATGTGTCTACATACAGATGTTTTAAACGTTGCTCTTTATTTTTTCCTCAATGATTTTATTTTTCTCTATTAGCTCATATGGTAAACTCCAGCTATAACCCACTTTTAAAAGAACATGTTTCAAATGAATAATTAAAGAAAAATAATTAAAATAAAAGAATGGTAGACAAAGATGAACAAAATATTAGGAAAAACAGGTAGGAATGGGAAAAATCAGTATCAGGCTACTGAAATTTAATACTAAATTGCCAGCTGGGCATAGTGGTGCATGCCTGTAATCTCAGTGCTCTGGACACCGAGGCAGAAGAATTGCTACAAATTTAAGGATAGCCTGGGCTACATAGTGAGTTCAAGGTCAGCCTGAACTACATAGCAAGATCTTGTCTCCTAAAACCAAATAAATAAATAAAGTCACCAAATAAGAGGAAGAAATCCATAGTAATAATAAAAGGCAACATTTATGAAAATATTTCAGCCATAAATTTGTGAATCAGAAACATAATAGCTTGAAATCAAAAGGTAAGAAATACAATAATTGTTTTTTTTTCCCTCAAAGTTCTAATATTTTCCCTGAAAGGGAAATGTGAATTGCTCTCATATGTTACTGATAGAAATATAAAGTACTGCAGGTATTTGGAAAAGCAGTTGGGCATTTATTAAAATTGAATTTTCAAATATCTTTTGATGCAGCAATCTCATTAGTAGAAATCTTTTCCACTGAAAGGAAAGCATTAATGAAAATATTGAAATTCCTGAATTCTACTCTTACTAAATAAATTATTTGGCTAATAATTCTTGAAGTTATAGGAAACATTAACAGAGAAAAATGAAGATGAAAATGCATATAATGTGAATTCATATTTATTTATTTTATAAACAGTATGCAAATATGTATGAAAGTATATATAACACAGGTTTTACACAGGTACATATGAGAGACTACTGCAAATGAAATAGATAAAAATTAGCGATGACAGCCAAGTTTAAAAGAGAAAAAAGAAAAGTATTACCCCCAAATAAAAATATTTATGTCATGATCACATATGTAAGCTTATATAAAAATATGTGTTGCCTTATGTGCAAATAAATGAGATTAATTAACTAATTTACAGAAATATTTTGATTCCTGTTCATATATTTAGTACACTATGTGTACCTTACAGTAAAACTTTTGCTGTGGTTTTGACCTAAAAATTTATCTTTTTTTTATTCCTCTTTTTGTGATCTCTGTTTGTTTTTTGACTGTGATGGAAGTTGGCACCCTCAAAACTCTGAGTCGGAAGTAGGTACATCTGCAGATGATGCTTTGTAGTCTGTTTCTTTTCTTTACCTGTCCTTTGCGGGGAGAGTAAAGTACCTGACCTCAAATATATTTTTTAGATTTTGAATTGGTTTTTCATAGAAACCACAGATTCTGTGGTCCAAGGAATGGCTCTGAAAAGGTTTCCTTTCTAGAAATTTATACCTGTCTACACCGGTAAAGTAAATAGTGATGAAGACAGGATTTCTATCTGATACTGCCTTTCTACCCGGATTGTTCCTCCGGAAGAATAGACTAGAGGTCGGACATCTGACCCAGACAGATGATCAAGGGTCGTGGGTGCCTGGAAGATGTCATCTGCATGATGACAACCCTGCTTGCTGTGTCCCTGCTCCCTTGGAGAAAGGGGGGTATACACATTTGCCAAAAAAGGTGAGCAGGTGGGTTGTCACATGCCTGCAATTTTCCTCCTTCCTGTGGTTTCCCCCTTTTGCACATTAATAAATGAATGTCTTCCCTACTATTTAATCTTTGTCATTTTATTTCAGTGAAACTTCAGAGGGCAGAGGGGGATTTTTCTTTGCTCGTACACCTCCTTTCCAAGCATTGCCTGCAGAGCTGTGGGCAGGTGTTCGGAAAGTTCAAAGAGCTCTATCACTCAATCCCATTTTTGAAGGAGCTCACTGTATAGTTGGAGGCACAAGCCATGTGCACCCTAAAATATCTTTTAGAATTAAACTAGCATAAACACGAACATAATTAAGAAATGCAGTGCAACCTAATAATAATTCAAATAGTAGTGTTCACAGGAGTGAGAGTTTAGCATGGGTTGAAGTAATCAGGAAATAACTCATTGAAGCTATTACGATAAGGTTTAATTTTCCGAAACAGTGGCTGGAATTGAGAACAGAGTGGTCTTTGTAAGTACATCTTCTAAAAATGAATCCAGACACTCCCTGGAAAGGAATGAAGGAAGAGCAAAAACAGAGTATCCTATCATTGAGCAAAGTGACACGCATTGAGTTTTAATGGAATGTATTTTCTGAAAAGGACAACTCTTTGCTAAATAAACCTACATCTGCTGTTTATTGTACTGTGGTAGAAGGATAGATCTATTTAGTATGAAAATTCCTTAAGCAGAATAATACAGAATAATTTCTGGATTATCGCTATGTTCCAAGCATTGCTTTACGTAACCTCTCACCTTTCCAGTATTCCTGGGAGATGGATGTTATTATTATCTGTATTTAGAGGTGAGGCAGCTGAGGCTAATACCTGTCAAGGAGTCACATTGGTAGTGAGAGGCAGAGCTAGGCTTGGAATCTCACTCTGTGGTCAGCTTTAATGATGACCATGTTACAGGGAAGCGTCAGGGCAGCTTATCAACTGGATGTGGAAACAGCTTCATTACGTGAGAATGAAGCTGTGAGAATTACGCACATTTATGATATTTATAAAAATGAGATTTGACCACCCATGTCAACTTTCTACTGCATCGGGGTAATTCCGTCAGGGCCAGTAGTAATTAGTGAAAGGAATCCTTAAATTCCTTTGCTGTGAAGTATGGTGGAAATTTTCTAGCATGTACACGGTATAAATTAGTACTTGTTTTGAAGTTTAGACAACTATCACTTCTTGGAAAATCTCATATTGAGTTTAAAATGAGTGAGTAATTAGCATTTCATGAAGTAATAAATTATATGTGTAGCTCAGCCTCCAATCTTGGCTACAAATGCTATAATTCAATTAAAATAAGATATTTGACATTTGTTTGATTAAATAACATCTTTCTGTTTTGACTCTAGAAATTTCTAGATTTCCATCTCCTACCACCCACCTTAATATTCACCTGCTATAATAGTATATTTTTATTTGCACCATCATTTTTTTATCTGTGAATAATATATACTGATTGATATTTTTTCTTAAGAAAATTAAAAATGTGACTCATCTTGTAAGTAAATCCCTGTTTGAAGGAGTTGGGAGAGGAGAGTGAATGGGGTCTAGAATAGGAGAATGATTGCAAGGTCTTTCAAGTCTTTCAGCATCATTTTTTCAAAATTATTTTGCTGTACACACACACACACACATAACACACATACACATGAGAGCATTTTATATTTTTGGCTCTGTGCTGAGTTCTTTACATGTAAAAACCAAATCAGCTTCATGGACATATCAGCGTCCCTAATGTAAGACTATTCATAAGTATAACTTTTAGAAAGCCTTGGTAAAGTGTCAGATATCTGTTGCACAATGACACCCCTCTGAACTAAGGTAGCCCTGCTAGATGTCTTAAAATTTCCTTCAGCTTGACTAGACTTGAGAAGGCTTTTTTTTTTTCCCCTAACCGTAGTCTTCCCTTTCCTTCGAGCATTTGCTTTGGAAAACTTGTAAATTCTTTATCTGTTCCTTTAAGATGTGACTCTTCTACAATCCAGGAAAGTTTTTCAAGGACCTTGGGGCCATTCCTTTGAAATGTAATCCCGGAGAAAGATAAAAACCCTATCTCCATTCTCTGCGAGAAAGTAGGAACCAAACTTCCATAAGTGCCAATTAGCAAACCCAGATGTCCTAATCATGTTGGCCAACTTTCCCTTCTACCCTAATGCCCTGCAGTGCTTTTCCTGTAGCTCTTCCTAGTGCTTAGAAACTCTCTCACCTTTTGTTTCAATTAGACTTGAGTTTAATCTCTCTCCTTTATTGCAGTCTTCTCTCTTGTAATTTCTCTTGCCATTTAACTGGATAGGTGCATTTTTTTTAACCAGTTATTCCTGTGGAATATGTTGTGAGCAGCTGGTAGACCACTTTGTAAAAAGGGAGAGAGGACATTAACACAGGTTTACATAACTACACAGTTACAATGATTATAAGTGCTATATAAGAAAAGCACAGAGTGCTGTAAGAGTTTTAACAGTCCCAGGAATATTTTTGGTGAAAACAGAAATTTCCTTTAGTTTCTATTTGGTGTCCAAGTTGGGATGTATTTAGAATTATGTAGAAAAGAAAATGTGTATGTCTCCCAGGTTGAAAGAACAAAGTATGCTACTAAATAACTTTGATCATATGAGTTTGACAGAGGTAAAAGATAGAGATTAAAAGATGAGCAATTACAGAACCTTTCATGCTTTACAAGGGAGAAAAGAATAAAGGTTGTAGGAAATGCAAGTTGAGTTTCTTGGCTGATGTTAGGTAGAGAAAGTTAGTGGAGGAAGGAAGAAGCCCATAGGGTCTTTGCTTGGTTTTCACTATAGAAGCAAAGTTAAGAGAAAAGAGGAAAAGTCTTCACCTACCAGTGTGTAGGAAAAGGGACAGTCAGACAAATCATAAGTAAGCTGGGTAGGGGATGGGAGGACAGAAATTTTAATGATAGGAAAGGGAAATTTATAGGCAAAAAAGTCTTTGGAGGGTTGTGGGTATATGTTCATGCGTGTATAAAAAGAGAGAAATAATTTCCACATTTTGCTGTGAATTATCACCTGTCAATTATTTGGTACTTCCTATAAATTCAGGAAGCATTTAAATTAGTTGTCAATCACTTTGTTTGATGATGTTTATTTGAATAACATATATACACAGGGCCAGAAGCTTAATCACAGGACTCTATCAGGAACTAAAAAGTTCTTGGAGCCAGTGGACTAAAGGAGAGTCAGAAGGGTAGCCTGTCATGAAACCAAGCAAACGGAGAAGTTTTGGTAGGAATAACTAGTGTGAGCCTAACTGGTAAGCAGCAGAAGTGGCATGAAACATTAGGCCTGTGTAATACTAAAACATGTGCTACAAACAATTCCACAACACTAAACAAAGAGAGGAAACCATTTCACTCACTAAAATTGAGAGCTTCTCTCATCCAGATCTCTCAAGAGGAGTAATAGTGGGCCATAGAATTTAGTATGAAGAAAATATTCAAGGATACTCAGATAAAGGCCTTTTGAGTAAATGTAGGAATAAAGTGTGACTATTTGATTAATGTATGTTGCTTTATGTTTGAAGTGTACTATATTGTAAAATTGAGGAAAGAATAGCCCTATTTTTATTCCGTGTTGTATTCCCAATGACTAGCATGGAGCCTAGTCTGTGGGGGTTGCTCAGTGTTTGTATAACTGAATTAGTAAACACATAAACTGCTAACAAATCTGCTCCCTCCGTAAAGTTTTTTTTTCCTCCCAAATTTAATTAATCTAATAAAGGATATGAAAATATATTTTAATTTACAAAATAAGGAATTCTCGTATGGGGCAATTTGTAATCTAAAACCAGAAAATACCAGTGTAGTGAAACAGTCCCTCCTTGAATATTTCAAGCTGTTCATAAGTGCTCTAGTCAGTTCTTACCAAGATATCCAATTAGCTTTGGCCAAATCTGAGTACACATTCTTCACATCCTTAAAAAATAGTTTGTCACAGAGAACGTTGAGGGATGCAATAATATGAAGTTCTGCAGATTAAGATATGCCTTTGTTTAATTGATGGGATGTTTCCGCCCTGTCCAGGAAGCTCCACAGACATGTTACGTGTTAACTAAACATGCAAAAAATGTTCTATAGGTCTGAAAGAGTTTGTCATCTGGGCAATAAACAGTTCTGATAAAACAGTGACTATCACTAAGTATTGACCAAGTAAGTATAAGAGTGAAAACTTTCAAAAACATTGTGAAGCCCTGTTATATTGTTAGTGATTGTATGGTAATTATTACTACTGCATAATTATTTATAAATATTGACATTATTGTACCTTGTTATTCTGAGTCTTTTAAAATGTTCCAATGTAGCCAAAATTGGCAGCATTTGAAATTGTACACATATAAAAAAGGCTGATAATAAATATATTAATGTCTTTGTTTTGGAGTAAATGAATTAAGACACGTTTCATAATAAGAAATATAGTTATTAGAAATGAAAATAGTAAGAGACAAATAGAACTGTGTATTCAAAATATCCACATCTGACTTCTGCATCATCTTACAGAAAGTCTCTTTTTCCTCTCCTTTTAATGAGGCATGTTCAAAACCTTGAGCTTTCTGGAACATAGGGGACATCCCACCTTTTCTTGAATTTCTCTTTTACTCAGAAGAAAAGGTGGTGGGGCTGGTGTACAGTGACAGAGCTGCCTTCCCTAGAAGCGAGTCCCTCACCCTATCTGCCTCTGTGGACGCACTGTCTGTACTCCCTGCTCAACACACTTCCTTAAAGAGGTCTTCAAGTCTGAGACTAAGAGTCTTCTGTCAAAAGAAGCTTTTTTTCCCAATGAGTATGATGATAAGGGTGTTTTTAGGTGGGAACTGCATACCCAAGAAATTCTGTTTCTTTGGTTTAAGTCAACAGCTGTTTCAATAAAGTATAGTATATATATTCAGACAGATTCATATAACAAAGTGAAAAATATTTCTTAGGAAGGTGTTTCCATTATATTTAAAAATTCATATTCAGGAGAAAGAGAATAAATATTTCTGGGACAAAGGAGATGCTTTTTATTTTTTGTTTTCCAGTTCCTTGCTTTAGTCAAACTAATTGAAATTAACCTCTAAAATATACAAACAAAAAATCTTATGACAGTTCTCACCTCTGTTGGAAAGAGAGATGACTTGAAAGTGACTTGTTATTCTTTAATTAATGTGTTAAGCACTGTGCTGGGGTATTGTGAGTACAATCATTTCTTTGAAGCACATGGTAGAAAAAAGTTCCTACAGTTGCCTACATTTTGGTCTAGAAAACTTGTAAGATTCTATTATTTTATGAAGCATTTCTTTCTTTCTTTCTTTTTTTTTTTTTCTGTGGTGCCGGGGATCGAACTCAGGCCCTTGTGCTTGCAAGGCAAGCACTCTAATCACTGAGCTAAATCCCCAGCCGGAAGCATCTCTTTTTTGAGTGATAGCTTGTGCCAAATAGTCGATATTATTATTTACCCATGTAGATTCGGAAAATGAGAGGTTCATACTCATGTAGCTAGTAAGTGATGAGGCTGAGATTTGTGTATATATCTGTACTCTATTTTTTTTAAGGAGGGAGAGGTGATAACTAAGACATATGTGTAATGCTTTGTGAGTTGCACCTGATCTGACACACTTTTCTTAAGTATTGCATGTAGCCAGTGCACCGGTTTGAAGTCTTGCCCACCTGTGCATTTGTATATGACTAATGTTAAGCTGTAACATTTTAAGCCTTCCGTTTTCATAATGCTGTGTGATACTCCATGGTAAAGTGTGTCTGAGTGGTGCTTCCAAAGAAAAGTCAGTGTTGTGTATGTTTTGTTTTGCTACTTTCATGTACATTTGAAAATGGCTAGAAAAAATCGACTGAATAATCCAACATGTTGAAGAACTTCAGTGAAAGTTCCTGGAGTCTGATGATGAGAATTGTAGAGCCCAACATGACAGTGAACATGATTTTAGAAATCTAGTGTCATGACAAACAAAAAGGAGTTCAGAAGTCTCTACAGGTGTGTTTAAAATCTGTGCAGCCTTTACCCCTGAAACTTTATCAATTTTAAAAATAAATTGAAGGAAATTCTAATGATAACATAGATACAACTTCTTCCACAAGCAGAAAAATATGTATTAGGTGCTATGAATCTAAAGTGACTCTGCTTATCAAAATGTTTTTATAAGCGTTGTGAAAAATATTTATGTACTGACCATAGCAATGATGTTTAGGGTGACTTTTACAAACATTTCGCAAAGCCAACTATTGAAGAGTCTGATCAATTCTTGTTAAAGACTTTTTTTGGTTGTATTTTTTTTTAACAATATCCACATTGCCATTATTTGAAGAGAAACATTTTTATTCTTTCTATTTTATATTTGTTTAATAATTTCTAGATTGCAACTGAAAATAAAATTTAAAACCATGTATTTTATATAAATGTAGTGGATTCAGATTTACAGTGTTTAAAATGTTTTTCACACTTCAGCATATACTAGTAATGAACATTTCTCTGAAATATATTCAACCTATACTGTAATTGTTCTTTTCTTTTTTTTTTTTTGACCCCTACCTCCACAGGGCTAAAATGACCACAGTACAGTATCTCATGTCCAACCTCTTTTAGGTTAAATAACCTCACCATCTTCATTTTAGAGAAGTTTTAGCAGCATATCACATTGAATTTGAAAATATGTGTTCCTGCTCTACTCTTCCTCTACTATTTTGATTCAAGACTCAAATCCATAAAACACAGTCATTTTGCTTAGAAACTTATTTCTTCATTGGTACTGTTAAACTCCTAGAGTACAGCTTTTCAGAGAAAATACTGAGCCTTGTTACTTGAATATTGTCATGCAAATTACTTGAATATTGTCAATTACTTGAATATTGTCATGCAAATTTTGAACAAGTTCTGTAGAATGGTGGTACCTCAGTTCATGAACTTAATTTGGTCCATCACTCTGGAAAGATGGCTGCAGTTGGCTGTATTCCTCACCAGGTGTAGTGTTCACACACAAAAAAACAAAATTTTGCCAAATGCATTTGTTTGTGAACCAAATTGTTCTGAATACCATTGTGTCTTAAGTTTTAAATAGCTAAATAAATTAGAACCAATGAATTAGAGTAGAAAGAAATAGAAATAGCATTTGAGAAGCCTTGTATATTCTGGTATTTGTCCTTTAATAAAACTTGTTACATTTATAGTTGATTTTGTTGACTTTAATTTTATTTGCTTAAAACTTTTAATAGAATCATTATAATTACTGATTTGCTCTCTATTTTGTTACCAAAATTAATTTTAAAATTCTGACATGTTCCACTACTTTCCATATCTGCAGCTGCCTTTAATATACCAGGGACCTTGTTTAAATTCCACGTTACAAGTATTTCTTTTAAAAGTATGAGATTTGTTAGGTTAGTTAAACATTTGTAGAAGTATGCAGGATTTTTTTTTTTTCTGTGAATCCTAATACATTTAAACTGAAATGATTTAAAGAAGTGTTTTTATCCTAGTATCAAAGGGTCTTTGAAAGATGATCTTGGTAAAATAATGAAAGAATTCTAGTCTTCACAGGAGTCTAGATGCCTGGGCTTTGAGAGCAAACAGAATGAACTAACTAGAAGTGCGAGTTAGGTCGGAGGCTCCCTGCTCCTGGGCACCCTCATGGTAAAACCCAGGTGATAATGGGCTGCTCTCAGAGGTGATGAGTTGGTGATGAGGGGCATATGGGCCGGGCACAGAGCAGCTCATCATATTTTTGATTATGTTGTGGTAGTACCAACCATACTGAGATACTTTTGAGAGTAGAAAGGGTGCCGTAAAAGATTGAATTATAACATTTTGAGATGTTAATTTGTAAGCTTATGCCATTACACAAGCAGACCTAGTCAAAAACAATTTAAACATAATTCTTTCCAAAATTTAAAATTTAATATATATGTTCTTAAACATTAAAGCAACATTAACCTTTATAATGTGAATGTTTGAATATTTTAAAACAATACACATAAAACCTCTTCTTGGTGTATTTTCACATACTTTAGTTTCCAGTTTTTGATGTGCCTAATACTCTGTCACTTAGATATTTATGAAGATGTGTTTTCAATATGATCTGAGTATTTTCTCATCCTATTGCTGTGATATTCAAAGTCATATGTAATATTTAATATATTTGTTTGCAATTTTAATTAAAATTTTTGACATACTAAGATAGCCCAACAGTAAAATGTTCAGTTCATATTATTGTAACATGTGGGTTATAACTGTGGTAGATTTGATAGTTTCTTCTTATTTATTTGTTTAGTGAGGCAAATCTTTTATCAAATGTATATATGCATTTTCACACACACATTCATATACAGAATGGGGGCAGGTGATAGACAAATGGAAAGATAGAACTTTTTCATGAATAGTAAATCACAATCACCATAAAACAATCAGAAAATAAGCATTTAAATAAACATTTACTGGTAAAATTATGGTCACCTACTGCACAATGTGTATATATGTGTTTGTGTGTGTATGTGATTTCATTTGGTGGTTAAAATAGCCCGTGCGGTAGTTAATACTATTCTTATTCCTCAGAGCAGGAAGGGAGACTCAGAGTAGTCACTTTAACTGGGTCTCACAAGGAACAATTGTCAGACCTGGAAGCTGAAGCATCTGTCTGAGTGTGGAGCCAGTCCTCCACTTGGCATCTATTCTAATTCACGGGAATTAATTTCTAGCTGCATTTTGTTTAACAACATTTAATAAATTAGTCGTACACTTTAGGCCAAGAATTTTGGTGTTTTGGAGGTATATTTGAACAAAATGTGTCCTTAGCGAGCTCACAGAAGTGAAGGGTCTCAAATCTTAGCAAATGACAAGCTGAGCAATTATCAATAAATACTATTGTTTGATTCTATCTATATTCCAAAACCAAGAATCAAATCTTAAAATAGTTGGAGGTAGTTTTTACCACCAGAATTGCCGGGTTGAAGGAAAATTGGCAGTTTCAAGTCCCAACGATCCTTATTAAATTAAGACATAAATGGGTCTGTACCATTATTATATAGGGCTATAAACTTAAAATCACCTTTTATTTCTTCCTTGGAAAATTAATGTGTTTAAATGTCAAAAAAGGTTAGCTCTGTAAATTTACTGTCTTTTTATAGAAAATGCCAGCTAGTGCATATCAATTTTCCAGGGGACGAAAAAGAGACAAAACTCTTTTTTATGAATGCAAGAGTGCTACAGGAAGTCAGACATTATTTGCAGGGGGCATTAAGTCAATCATCCACTCTTTTAGTTTTTAATATTCCCACAAAAAAGACCTTAGACAAACTGAATTAAAATCCCTTCTCTGGTTGGTCCTAAGTGTTTGGTCTGGGACTGCCCTTAGTCCTGTGAACTCTTTAGTTCTGGGAATAGCTGTGCCAGGAAGTTCTGGAAAATTAACTTTCACATATGAGTAAGCCTTCTCCTGGCTTTGGATATGGTAAGATCAGGTAGTGAAAGGACAAGGATCAGTGAAAATTTAAAATTAATTCATTTGACTTCTCTCTGAGCCCACAAAGGTTGAAAAGCCCAGGAGAACTAGTTCAGAGGTAGCTCACTGACTCTGAGTAAGAGGGGATTACCACAGGTCATGGAAATGCATATTCTCCCCGGACAACTTTTCATTCACCGGCTGTTGCAAAAATAATTAGCCTCAAGTGCTTTGTGTGCTTTGTGCCGTAAAAATGTTCATTCTGCAGTGTGCTTTCTTCATTAACTTCCTGGCATCTCAGCACTTTTAATTATACAATGTTGATACCAGAGTACTAAATTGAAAAGCAAATTGAAAAAGACTTCCCTGAGTGGGGTGACAATGTTGAATTAATTTTAAAATAAATTCTACTGTTCTAAAAATTGTTAGCGCTAACACTCTTAAAAATTTAAGTTGATATGACATTGTGAAACAGTTTGTTGCTTCAAGTCAATATCTTTAATAAAAGCGCCAAGCAGTGGCGATGGTTTATAACCACATATCTTTAATCACATCTTCTAATCTGTGTGTACCGCTCTGTTCTCAGGCCTATGAGCATATGATCAAGCACCTCAAACTTCTCTGGTGGTTGAATAAAGGGCTCCTCACTATATTTTTCTTCATGTAACTTGTTTTTAATTAATATCCAAAAAGTAGATAACAGTTTTACAAAATTCAAAGAATTCTAAGTAATGTAAGAAAAAATAAAATCACATCCTGGGAAAAAAGATCATGGAAGACATACTTTGGTGTATTCGTTTAAGTAATTACTGCCCCAAATATTAGTTTTTTTCTTAAGAAAGTAGGATAAATTGTATCGAGTTATAATCTACACACTCTGTGGAAATGAACAAAGGGCATTTTCTCAGGCTTGACCTAATCTCAAAAACTCTGGAACAATGAAGAAAGCCTTATAAAGTTTTATGAAAATCTAAACATGACATGAAACATCATTATAGAACATGTTTACTAACTCTGTGGTTTTTATGCCAAAAAAATAAAAAAATCCCATGAGAGATTTTTCCTGCCCCTCTCTCCCTCTTTAATGTAAAATTAGGTTTGTATAGTGTATGTGTTTTCCTTTAGCAGGTCAATCCATCACTAGAAATTACCTTCAGCACTCTTTGAAAATGACTTCATTGTCTTCATTTATAAGTTTTGGTTTGTTGCACATACACAGTGTCCTGGCTGCATCGGTATGTTTTTCCATGCATTTGCTTTACTGTCTTTTTCTATTGTGTAACGAGTGTCCTCTCCCAGCAATGGAAGAAAATGAAAGTGTGACTATTCATGTTTGTGGATTTTGCTTCTAGCTCTAAGGCTGTAGGCAGCCACTGCAATGGATAACATAATACCTATCTAACATTTGTTTTGGGAGGTGGGTACTGGGGATTTTGTTTCCAAAGTAGAATTTTTCTCACTCAAGAAAAGACAAACTGAAAATTATCAACAGAAGCACTCTCCCAACAAAATAAAACAATGGCAAGTTTACAATGGGCAAAGGTCGATACTTTATGATGCCATGACCATCTTTGATTAATTAAATATATGAAAGCAATAGACCTTTTTCTGGATATGAGGTTGCACTCGTCCATTCACTGATTGGAATGAAGGGGCAAATACTGTAAATTAGCTATTCTTGGGGATATAATAATATTGCTTAATCTCTTGTGTCAGTATTTCTAATTGCTTTGTTAGTATTTATAGTCCTTTTTCTTTTTTAAATTTGTTTTAAATTTTATTCTAATGGTACATTTTAGATACACATAGTGATAACATTCATCACAGGGGATCTGTACCTGAACATGACATATCTTGTCCCTGCTTCATTCCTCATTCCCCCTCCCCTCCCTCCACGCCCTCCTCCCTCCTCCTGGAAAGCTTTGTTTCCATTTTTTTCTTCTATTCTTTTTTCTCTCCTGTCTGCACTCCTTCCCCCTCCCAATCCCTTGTTCCCCTTCCCATTTGAACACTTTCTTCCCTTTCCCGAGATAATACATTTTAGTCCTTATGCTTGAGATATTTTGAGGTAAATGGATGCATCTTGAGACTATACCCTTAAGTGAAATATATCAGACACACATGTTTAGATATTGAATTGTTTCTCTGGTGTGAGAAACAGAAAGTGTAAATAAGAACTATAATCCTTTTTCTAAGATAATAGAGAGCTGCTTTTATTTTTTTTTTTCTGAATGTTATCATGCTTAGTTACATATTCCAACTTCTTGCAGCTAGAGGAAATGTTTTGAATGAAATTAAAAATAAATATTGTGGCCATTTTCGTATAAAGCTTTGCTGTCTCTTTTCGTGGGTTCTATTCATTTTACTTATGCTATTTGTATGCTGGAAGGGAGGTGGAAAATGTATATAGAGCAGCCATTTTGTGACAGTGAGCAGGAAAGCCATGCTCCTGAGCTGATGGCAGCTTAAAGCCAAGTACCAGACCTGGATAGGCTGCACCTCAGTGTTCTTATTATGTGATTTAAAATATTAACCAGGAGTATTTTGCTTTCAATTGTTCCCTACTCATTGAGTAGTTACCTGTGCTTTCTCTTTCCCACTTTTCCTCCACCTTAAAGTAATTTTCTCTTAGTTTTAAAAAAATTAATCTTTCCTTTGCTAAAGACACTGCGAACATATTTGTGAAACTTGGCCGATGAATACAAAGGGTGTTTAAGATATGTGGTGAATGTTTAAATTAAAAAAAAAAATCATTACAGTAAGTGAAATGTTGCTATTAATTCCTCTCAAAATCTTCCCCCTCCAAACACATTTAATCCATCATTCTTCTCAATTTCTGAAGCAGTTCTAGAAGTCCTCTTTCTGACTGTCTTTAGGAGGTGTGATTAAAAAAAAAATACAGTGAATGCTGGTGCTGAATGCATTCAATGGAAAGGCAGGCTCATGAAAACATTATGGTGTTTCCTCATCTACCTTATTCACCAGATTGGGTGGAGTATGACTTCTGTCTCTTCTCCAAACTCAGAGTGACCACGAAAGGTAAATGTTTTGAATCAGTTCAGGAGATTAAGGCAGCCATGACAGTGCAACTAAAGGCACTCATGAAAGAGGTTTTCTAGTACTTTCAGCATTGCAGAAAGAGCACACACATATTTCATGATTCTTGCCACTTTTTAATGATCTCATAAAGTGGCAAGAATGATGAGATATGTGTATTCGAAGTGAGAGGGAGTATTTTGAGGGGAGATTAATGACAATATGACTTCTATTTTTAAGACTTTTTTAAAAATTTGAACATTCACTGTATTTTTAAATTTCATCTCATACTTTTCTGGTGGTATTGTAAGAACTGAATACAAATAGACATCAACTGTCTCCAAACATTGCAAGAGCAGTTTGCATTGATTAGATATTAATTATTATCTTCCCTTTGTTGTTTTGGTGAATTATTAGGCTCCCACACAAAAATTAAGATCATGAAAGTCAGTTTTTTAAAGAACTTCTACATGGGCTCAAATTTATTGACTAGGGATTGGGAATATAAAATTCCATGCTGTTTTCTCTTAATTAGGGTCCTAATTCTCTACCAAAACTAAAGATAAGTAAAATTTTACAACCTAATGCACAGCACTGTGATGCCTGGAGAGTACTTCCTGTGAGAGACATCTGTGCTGGTAGTAAGTGCTAGTAAGCAGACAGGGGAGGAATTTGGGAGCAGAAACAAACAGTGAAAGGAACAGAAACTCAATTGAAGAGTCAAATGAGGTTCAGAAAAGGGATACTAGGATGAAGTAGGCAATGTTCTTGTTAGAAAGGACTTGATGTTTTGCTTACAACCTGAGATTTTATCCAGAAGGCAATGGAGTATCTTAGCAGAATGCTTCAGGAATTGTAATTGGCATTTTAATTCAGATATCAGCAGAGATGCAATAGAGGAGAAAACCACAAATACCCAGTTAATATAGAGTGGTGATAGTCCTACTGAAAGATGGCAAGACTTGCAAGCACAAGGCCCTGAGTTTGATCCCCGGCACCACAAAAAAAAAAAAAAAAGATGGCAAGAATGAGGATGTAGGATAGCAATAAATAAATAAATAAACAAATGCGAGAACAATGAACTATTTCTTTAGCACTTGTATGTCTATGAGAGTTTGGTAGAGGCTAGGAGCACAGTAGAAATACTACATAATAAAATCTCTTGCTACAGTATCTTCCAGGTTTATGTTCTAGACCTTTAAATCTGTTATGAATAGTATCCACGCAAAGTTTGTTTCCAAGGGAAAAAAAATACACAAAAAAGTTGTAGAACATGAATGAATTCTTGAGAGGGGATTTAAAAAGAAT
This sequence comes from Hystrix cristata, assembly GCA_004026905.1. Classification (NCBI taxonomy): domain Eukaryota; kingdom Metazoa; phylum Chordata; class Mammalia; order Rodentia; family Hystricidae; genus Hystrix; species Hystrix cristata. The sequence goes on along the minus strand of PVJO010002345.1, from coordinate 4,111 downwards.
CCACTATCCTTTTGTGGTAGAAAATAGTTCTCAAGCAGCAAAAGCCCTTTAATGATGATTAATAATAATAAGCAATGTGTTATCAAGCCAAGAAATATCATAGAGGAAATTTAAACACATATTTCTATGTGAAAGAAGCTAACCTAAAAAGGCTACATACTTTATGACTCCATCTATGTGACATTCTGGAAAGGTAACATTAATGGGGCAGTCAAATGATCTGTGGTTGCCAGGTCTTTAGAAGGGGAGAAACAATGAATAATTTGTGAGGCACAGGGCAGATTTAGGCAATGAAATGCCCCTGTATGATGTGCTAATGGTGGATATGTGACATCACGTGATTTTCAAAATCCAGAGACTTGTACAGTACAAAGAATGAATCGTGTGTCACCGTTGTTCATCAATTGTGACCAATATATAATAGAAATATACAATGTTAATGACAGGGGAAATTCTATGTCAAACATGTGGAAATTCTGTGCAATTTTTCTCCTTCTGAAATAGTTTTAAAATAATTTACCAGGGGATAAAATTCCATCTCCTTCAAATAAAATAAGTCATATCTTGGAAATACCGTAAAATAGCAAAAACCAAGGACGTCTTTGATCACAAGCATCTTCCCACACAAACCAGCCTCCAACAGAGGATTTGCTAACTTTACTTTCTCATACTTTTTTCTTAATAAGGAAAAGAAACTCCCCTGAGTGTCTTCATCTTTTCAGTGTAATGGTTCTCATCGGGTGATTAATAATATTCTGCAGAGAGCTCAATTGATACATTTCTTTCTGACATTTGGGATTTTCCTTCTGTTTTATGAATTCTTTAGTTTTGTGAAACTGTAATTTGGGCTTCTCCCCTTCAGACTCTGAAGTTCTATTGTGGAAATCCTGCCAGTGTTTGTTATTCCTATCATATGCAGTCTGTATGTCTGTTTGTTACCATGGTACCCAGTACCATTCAACTCCAAAGATCAGGGAAACTAGCCCAGGAGGAAGGTGACATTTCCTTTATAAAGAGCATTTTCTAACAGTTATCATGCGAACTATTTTATTGATTGCCTCTGACTGTGGTCCTCTACTGATAATTTTCAAGTTTCCCAAGTGATTTCTGACTTAAGTGTTTGCTTCAGGGATAGCCAAAATAAATCTGCTTTTGTAGTGGTAGACGAATATATGTATGATACCCCTAAAAAATCATACATCAAATTTCTTCATAGTTGGTTATTTAAAAATGGCATCATACATCTTGTATTAGTGTACCACTTTTGACATTGCTTTTTAGTGTCTGATTCCTGGCCCATATCATTTCTTTCTACTAAATCTTTTTAGCCAAACAGAATATTAACCAGCTAGATTAAATCTTTTATCTGCTAGACATAATTCTAAATGCTTTACTAATTCTTCAAATAAAATATACTCTTACGTGAATAAAATGTTAAGACGAAACAAGCGAATTTAAAATAGTGTACTATGGTGATTCTACAAGAAGGATTACGAAATGTTTTGCGTAATTAGAACACTATTAAAGTGCATTATGTTCCCCTTTATTTTATGGATGCTACATTCATTTGTATGTTCTTCTGTTAGCGTTTCAATAATCATTCTCAGCCAGGCATGATGTTGCCTGCCTGTAATCCCAAAACTCTGAAGGGTGAGTTCAAGGCCAGCCTGAACTATAAGGCCAGACCTTCTCTCAAAAACAGAGAAAACAATGAAAAAAAATCATTCTCTTCTTTTAATAGTCAAAAAAATGCTCAGTTAAATTTGAATGAGTTTTTTTTAAAGCACGATTATGTTCCAAGTGTTGTACAAGAAACACTTATACCACAAAGTATTTGTTACCTATCTGAACTTTAACCGAGCACTCTATTTATCTGGCAAACCTACCTCTCAGCACAGATAAGTGGAAAGCCTTTGGCTGGTTCTATCAGACTGAGAGAAGTAATAATTATTGAGGGATCATCTACAACCTGAGAAGGATCATGTTCCGACACCCTGGCGACAAGTTCATTGGCCTTGAAGAAGCTGGGGCCTTTGAGCAGCTACTAAAATAAGTGGCAGCTCACAGACCTTTGGCTTGAGCACAATAGGAAAAAATGCTGATTATTTCTGAGTTATTATTTATAGGTTATTATGATGTGAAGTTTATATATATTTATTTACACCAATGTGTTTGTGCTTAAGGTGTGTGTGGTGTGTGTGTGGTGTACCATTCTAATGAAATCAAACTTTGAGTCATTTTTGTGCTTATGTGCACATTCTGTAGTCCAAAGAAGCCATAATGAACAGTACTTTCTCCTCTAACTAGTCCTCTTAGCTGTGGTGATTTTGTTTTGCTATAACCTGGCTGCATGGTATAAAGGAAATCTCACCATAGAGAGTCTTCAAAAGTATTTATCGGGCTCAGTTGATTACAAATAGCATTAGTATGGTGGTCACTTAGAAGTTTACTCAGACACTGTGATTCACTTTAGTCTTACTTTAAGGTCCTTTAGATCACTAGGCATTTTCAAGAATGGAATTGGTAAGCCAGAGGAATTTATTGAGGATGCTGCAGTCAGTGCCTTGGTGATTAGCAGTAGTTTGCTAGTCTTGTAGGGGGGCGCTCTCCTTTCTGATTATTTCTTTGTAAGTAACTTATTTTAGTAAGAGGATCACAAAATACATAATACATAAACTGATGGATATATCTGCTTTCTGTAAACCAGGACTCCTTCATCTGCATGTTCGCGGTGGTTTGTTTAATCATTCCTTAGCACATTTTTTTTCTCTTACTGGGGATTAAATACAGGACCTCAAGTACTGCTGGGCAAGTATTTTACCACTTAGCTACATACTCAGTCCATCTCTTTAAGAATAACATTAGTGCTAGATTGTTAATTACAAAAGAATTGCTCACTCCAATTCTAATTCAGCAGATGCGTTAAATGTATTTGATTAAACCAAGCCTTTCCTATATAACTTGCTGGCAGGATCTCAATTTTGTTTAGTACTTCCCTAGCTGTGGAAGTTGCTCCAAAGTAGTTTTTCACCCTGCATTGGAACGTGTCCTGGTTTTTCTGTTAGACAGGCTAATGTTGATCAATTTAATAAAAAATATTTTTATGTTTTGAACTCTTTATTAAATACCTGTATGTATGAAAAAGTGTAGTCTTAAGAGTATAGTTTTCTTTTTTCAAAGAAATGATAGTAAGTGAATTTTCTCTTAAGTAAGCATTGCCAACACCTCACAAGTCTCCCCTTGTGCTCCCAAGGATTACTCCTGCCTTTACTTCTAACAGGAGAAACTAGTGTGACCTTATTTTAATGTTCATATAAAAGTTTATATACTCTGTGGTCTTCACTCTCTTTTACAGTACTCAACATTATGTTTGTTTAATTGATCTACAGTGCTGCATAAATTGTAGTTTGCACATTCTTTTTACTGTATAATTTATTTTTGTGATTCTATCACAATTTAACCATCAGGTAGTTGATGGGAATTTGGATAGAGATTATATGAAAGCTATTTTACATGTCTTTTGATGAATATTATACATTTCTATTAGTAGACACCTAAGAGAGGAATTGTTGAACTCTGATTTAATTTTGTAATTTACGCTTATCTCTTTTATTAGGATTAACACTGCTGAGGCCCCCTATGTTGCTACATGGTTAGAATTTTTTTTTAAATTTTTTTATTATTTTTACCAAGAACATGTATCGGTACAATGTATACATAATGATCATAATCAACATGGTTATTTTGTACCTGTACATGATACATCTTGGTTTTCCCCCCTCTTCCCCCTTCCCCTCCCCTCCCTTCCATTCACCCACCCCTCCCTATTTGCAACAAGTGTAGCTACACTTTCCCATTTTTTCTCCTTTCATCTTACTTTTCTTTTAACCTTCTTCTTTATCCCCCTTTTCTCTATCTAGTTCTCTCTTTTGAATACTATCTCTCTTTTTTCTTTTTCAAACAAAATATCTATTCTACCCCTTTGTCCTTATTTACACTTATGGTTTCTCATATCAGAGAAACAATTCGATGTGTACTAATAAGTGTCTGATTTATTTCACTTAATAGTATGTTCTCCAGGAACATCCATTTACATACAAATGACTCTAGT